>JADWPL010000014.1:103663-173503 GCA_016109495.1 Phialophora tarda | reverse complement strand
TCCTTCTGCTTTGACGGCAGACAATGTCCGCTGCTGGCTTAGATCCGGTCCGTCTCATTGTGCGTTGCGTGTACTCGTACTTTGACTTGGCGGGCATGCACAACGTTGTCGCATGCTCGTCCGTGCCGGCCTTATCTCTTCCTGAATTGACTGCCGAATCTGCCGGGCGGAGGTTTTCCCGTAGAGGAACTCCCGATACTGTCCTGCTGTGCCGCCTTTTCTTCCTCACCGACCGCGCCTGCCTCCCTGGCAGATTGATCCAGTTGACTTTTTCTCTGACCCCGCCTCTCGGCCTTGCGCCTCCCTGTACAGCAACACACGCCGCAGCACGTGCCGATCTGCATGAGGAAGCCGAGAAGGTCCAGTCCCGTGGCGATCCACATGAACGCGAGCATGGGCTTCCCGAGATGTGCGTGGATGTTCAAGTCGGCGGCGCCCTGGAATTTATTGCGGAAGATGACGAACATGACCGTGGCGATGACGCTCGCCGCCGCGGTCAGCAACAACGCCCCGAAGCTCAGGACCGTGATGGGCAACTGCCGGAGGAAGATGCGTTTCGCGCGATGTTCCCAGCGCGGGTGCTTGGAGAACCCCATGGGCGCGAAGAAGATGCACAGGAAGGTGAGGCACACGCCGACGATGAAGCAGGAGAACATCCACGCCGAGGCCAGCTTCACGAGGTCAAGCACGTCGACTACTTCGCTCGGTAGCGTTACCGACGCCCCGGCGAGGAGTTCGTTCAGGATGATCTCCACGGGATTGAACCAGTACAGCGTCTCGGTGGGGGAGCAATGGGTGATGCCCTCCCCGTTGTACCCCTCGCAGAAATTCCACAGCCCGACCTGATAGAAGTCGTGCAGGCCGATCGACTGCGCGATGCTGTTGATGAAGAACGCGTACGGGACGGACGCGGGGATGATGTTTGCGAGCTCGATCCGGAGGAAATATGTACTCCGGATGACGGCGTTGTTGTTGATGTTGCCTATCAGGACGAGGATGAGGAAGACCGTCGCGAGGGTATAGGTCGTGATTGTGAAGACGCGGAGGCCCGTCGGGGCTGGCTTCGAATACCCAGGTCCTGCGGCGATGGCTTCCTTGTTCGACGAGTCCTCTGCGTGAGGCTGTTTCGACCTCGAGCGTCGGAAGAAATGCATCTTGACTGTGCCGGGGAAGGCAAAGACGGTATTCCGTCGACTGTTTTTAACTAACGCCCCGGTTGTTGGTTTCCTGTCGATTTCAGGTCTCTGTGGTAGTCATCTCGGCTCTCTATGCGTCAAAAGCTCCGGGCTGATCCAGTAAATCAAGGGGGAACGAAATCGGAAAATCAACAGAGGACAAGAAGATTGTTCAATTGAGCACAAATAAACGCGTCATCGTGTGTGAAGACGTGGAGGACGAGACACAATGTCTGGGCCGGAGGACCAGCATGACTAAGGAGTACTACATATGTCAGTGGGGACGGAGTAGTCGTACGAGCTGATGAGCTCCAGCTCAGCCCTCGGGCTCCATAAAAGAATTTGATCCACCCGGTCACCAAAGTTGCTCAGCACGGGCGACAGGAGAGACAGGAGAGAGTCTGTTGAACGTGGCTTGGGCGGAAATAGTGTTGGTGGCGGGGTCCGAGCGACGTCATGTGGCAGCCTTGTCTCCACTAACCGAGAGTATCGGCCCACGCTAACTTGAACTGGGAAAGCGCATTGAGCAAAGAGAAGCTCTTCCGACTGCCGCGTTGCTGATCGTCTGCCAGTTTTCTTGTCACCAACTCCACGTCCAGAAGCTGGTCGGGGAGGTGGCAGCGCAAACCGGGTCTTGCCACGTCGTCCATTCAGGCCTGAGATGTTGAGGCAAGACTAACTCCCGGAGATCTCGTCCCCGCTCGCACGGGTCGAGCCTCAAGGAACTTTGCACGCCCAAAAGCCAGTTCGCTCAGCTGAAAGTCTGATAAACGGATCCCTGTCCCAAGACACCCGCGCGTCATCGGCCTCGATTTCTTCGGTCAAGGCTCGAGCACGAGGACTCGTACTCGTAGTCCGTACGGACTCCACCAGTGACATGCCATTCACATGTGATTGCTGCACTCCGTATTTGTTCAGTCCTTCACTGCTCGATTATTCCGTTTCCCTTAGCGCCAAAAGTTTGCCATTACGAGGTAGAGCTTGGTCGTCTGTTACCGGACATTCTCTGGTATAGTAGGCTTCAGTGTTCTCCGTCTGTGGCTACGGATCGGGCTTGATTCCTCGCCGTTCAAGTGCCTCCAACATGCAACTGACCGTATGCCTTTTCCTTTCCGGGCTTCTGCTGAGAGCATATGCTCAATCCGACGAGGGCACATCCAGCGGATCGACCGAGACCACAGAGTCACCCACGGCGACGGGCGCAGACTATGCCACCTCCGGAACAACATACGCAGATGAGTCGAGCACAATAACCATCACGGCGACCACCGATTATGCCACCATCACGGACCTTTCAAGCATCTTCGCGACCAGTAATGGGACCGCAACATCGTCAACGACCGGGTCGGGGAACGGTACGACAACGTCGAGTCCCACCGAGACTGTATTAGTTGGCAGTTCGAGGACGACTACCACTCTGAATGGCACAGCGACGACAAACGGCACAGCTTCACGCACATCGACCTCTGCGCAGCCGACGAACACAGTCCCATGTAATGGCCATCCTTCATTCTGTAACCGGAAGTTTGGCAATATCACCCACGTCGGCGCTCATAACAGCCCCTTCGTTCGACCTGGCAATCTCGCCGCGAACCAGATGCTGGACGTGGAGACCCAGCTCAATGACGGCGTTCGAATGCGTAGGTGGCAGCCACCAACAGGCCCAAGCGCTCGCGATTACTAACAGTGGGCCACAGTACAATTCCAGACGCACCTAGAAAACGGAACAATGTACCTATGCCACACCTCGTGTGACCTGCTCAACGCCGGTACGTTGGAGGACTACCTCAGCACCGTTGCCAAGTGGCTCCGCGCGCATCCGTACGACGTGGTGGCCGTCCTCATGGGCAACTACGATGTCGTCGACCCGGGAAACTTCACTGTCCCCGTAGTCAAGTCGGGCCTTATCGACTTCGTCTACACGCCTCCGACACAACCCATGCCGCTCGACAGCTGGCCGACGCTCGCGGAAATGATCTTCCGCAACCAGCGCGCCGTCGTCATGCTGGACTACGAGGCAAACCAGACGGCCATCCCTTGGCTACTCGACGAATTCTCGCAGATGTGGGAGACCGCCTTCTCCCCTACGGATCGAGATTTTCCATGCACGGCACAACGATCGCCGGATCAGGGACGCCCTGTTCGCGACGCGAGGATGTACATGGCGAACCATAACTTGAATCTTCAAGTTGCCGTGGCGGGAATCAGCATCGACGTGCCGTTCTTTCCACTCCTCAACGAAACGAATGGGGTCCATGGGTACGGCTCCGCGGGCTGGGCGGTGGCTAACTGCACCACCATGTGGGATCGTCCGCCCACCTTCTTGCTGGTGGACTACTACAATCTCGGCAGTTTCAACGGCAGTGTCTTCCAGGTCGCCGCCGACGCCAACGGTGTCAGCTATGATCGAGCGAGTTGCTGTGGCACGGCGGGGACGACAAACGGCGGAATTGCTGTCAAGGACATTGCGCAGCTGAAATGGTATCTTCTGTTATGGGGTCTCGCCTCTTGGGTGTTACTCCCATAACACCACTTGTGGAAGCAGTTCGCTTTTAAACGTCCTGACGATCGAGGTGATCTTTGTATCGCGTTGCATGAAAAGCCATCTGGAATTGCATAGCGAAGGTGCTGGAATCTGGCGTGTGATGACGGTACTAGGCAGGAAGGTGGGATTACTACCGAGTACATATTTCGGTGTCCCCCGATGTTTTATTGGCAATGTCCCAGCAATGGTTGCCTTTCCGAACGCCTCGATGCAGAATAAATAGTGGCCGGCGCAAGGCTATCACGGCAGTGCAGACACCGGCATCGAATCATAGCTTGATGCTTGCTTGGGGCGGCTCGGAACTAATTTGTGTGGCTGTGTCCAGGGTGGTCGAGTGGTCGCGGTGCGTCCTCGTGTGTCGCTCGGCCCCCAGCGAACTCATCACATACCGTCCGGCAGCTGAAACACTCTTCTCATATATGTAGGCGCCCTACCGTCCCCGCCGCGGGGAAGAGAGCATCGTGTCTCTGGCACCTTGCACCTCATGCTCGAGCCAACGACTGCTCTCACTGCAGGCAAGCAGGTCATCGAGTATGGATTTCGACTCATTTCAGCGTCTGCTGAATCGCGCGAAGCCAAGAGATATCTCGAGCAATTCGAGCGCGAACTCCTCGACCTCTGCAAACTCGCAGAACCGACATGGCCACACCTAGGCAAAGAAGATAGATACAGGGTACAGCAAGTCATCTGCGATGCAAAAGAATCTATCGCCGCGGTGGCCGATGCCAACCAGCAGAGCTTGAAAGACCTAGAAAGAGCTGGGACGTTGAAAATTTACACCAGGGTGAGGTGGACCCTCAAGGACAACGATGCTATCAAGCTGTATATGCCTCGAGTGCAGATGAGCCATGCCTCGGTTTCTCGATGCATTGGCACGCTTGAAGCTATAGCAAGAGAGGCTAGGGCCAACCCTATGCGGCGTGGCGGAGAATCAAATACGGATGGTGACCTGCCACGGTTCGCGGAAGGTCATAGTAAAGGGAAGCAGCATGATACGGCACGGTCCCGGGGGGCAACAAATGGCTTCGTGAACAAGTTCGCTGCTCAGAGACCGTCGACTGCTGCCGCTGCTGCAACTAAAACGCTAAGCACCTCGAAGCAAAGACTCGTCGTTGCCGTTGATTTTGGGATGACCTACACGGGTATGATCTAATTACCAAGGAACGATTGGAATACATTGCTAATAGCTATTGTAGGTGTGTCATGGGCGTGTGAAGAATATCAACCACCACAGCCTCTGTACAAAGACTGGCCAGGATCGGAGCCACACGAGGTGCACCACAAAATTCCGACTCTTCTGGTGTATGAGTTAATGGGCCACGGGCGGGAGAGACGCAGTAATTCGATGACCGAAAAACTATCCTCGTGGGGGTTACTCGCCCTTCAGGACAATGAAAGATACTCTCCGAACAAGATGAACCGAGAATTTTTCAAGTTGTTCTTGGACGATCGTGTACTCTTGAGCCAACGTCCGGAACATATTGGTGGCGTAACCCACGACGATGTTCAGCGGTGGTTTCAGGACTACCTGGGCAAGCTTTATCAGCACATCGAGTCCTCCTTTAAGGATTCGAGACCTGAACTGTGGGAGGGGATGGTACGTTTCGTGTTCAGCGTGCCAACTGCTTGGGATCCGGAGGTGGTTGCCTGCTTCAAGGCTGTTATCAAGAAAGCTGGATTCGCTGATGGCAGAGTCCCAGGCCATACTGCTGAAGTTACCTTGACCGAGGCACAGGCGGCGGCGGTCGAGACAGTGCGCGAGCGGAGATCTGCTCTCAAGGAAGGCGACATTATCCTTGTGTGCGACGCCGGAGGTGGCACTGCGGATATTACGCTGCTCGAAGTCGCATCCGCCACGGACGAGCCCCTGCAGCTCGACCAACTTGATCGAGTGTACGGTGTGGCCGCTGGCTCGGCCTTTATCGACAGGGACTTTGAAGACTATGTGGCACAGAAGCTCGAGATCGTCAACAAAGGCCGCCCAGGCCTGATCTCCGACATTCGAACAGTCGCCCACATGGTGGCGGCAAACCGAAAATTTCAGATAAACAAATGGAGTCTTTCCGCAACCCAAAAAAGATTGAATGTTCCCTTCAGGGTCCCGATCGACGTGCTTCCGCGGGACTTCTCCAACAAGGCCGCCGACGTGGAGCGAGGATGTCTCATATTCGACCCGGAGCGTATGGCGGCACTCTTTGACAAACGCCTTGAAAAGATCTACAAGATTATGGACAGCCAATTTCAGAGCATGGAACAGTTGGATCGCACCAAGGGCCGCTCTGTCCGTCATATCGTGCTGACGGGCGGTTTGGGAAGCAACGTGTATGTCAGAGAAAAGCTCGAGGAGAGATATTGCAATGATTCGCGTTTGTGCCTAACAGGCATGACTGTGCTCACGGCGAGCGATCCGCAGCAGACGGTGGCCCGGGGTCTCGTTGTCAATGAAATGGCTTGGATAAACAGAAAGTCACAGCCGCAAGTGCTTCGGAACTGGATCAGCCGCTACAGCTACGGCTTCATCGGCAAGCAACTGTTCGATCGAAACAAGCATCTTTATCAAGACAAGCTGGACTCGGAAGACGAGCTACCCCGGGTTACAGGAAAGGTGTGGGCGGCGAATCAGATCATCTGGGTAATCAAGAAGGGCCAGAGGCTGACGCCGAGCGATACCATGAGCGTGCCGGTGACGCGTATCATCGATCCCAACAAGGTCAGCAGAAGACGACGTCTAAGGTTCGACATAGTCGTCTCGGACATGGATGGCGAATTGCCGCACAGCACCTCGCAGCCTGGCTCTGAGAGGTTCTGCACCATCGAAACCGACATCCACAAGTACGTCGGCGACTTCGGTCAGAAGAAAAAGTACTGGTATGAAAGAGGCAAGACTCATCTGGAAGCAGAATACGAACTTCGGGTCAATATCGGTCCTGCCGACGTCACCTTTGAATTGTGGTACAAGGACGAGAAGCTCTCAGAGCAGAAGGACCTTTACGTCGCCTGGGGAGATGGCACCTCGTTGGGTATGTTCCGCTGAATCTGAGAGTACCTAGAGAATGGCCGGGGAATGCCACCCTACAACGACGTTGCAATCAAGATCGAGAAATACAAACATCTGCCAACCCCTTACCGCTCCGAAGCCCACCCGAATCGACATCACTACTTGCGACCTTTGACCTGAGCAGGCTGGCAGTTGTATCTTGCATTGCGTTGGTCTACTAGCAAACTCAGTGACGCTATTACCGATTGACTGCAAGCACCACTAGGTTCCAAGGACGTCTACGATGCAAGCCAGTGGACCTTCCGCGTTGTGGCTTTCGGAGTCGATTCTACGGTGCTCCACACCTTCTCGGGAATCGTTTCGCAAGAATTGGATCCAATGCTGCGATGCGAGATTCTACCTTCGGCATTATTACCTCGATGTCTGACCACTGTCTGACCACTGGACGAGGAAGCGGCAAGCATACAGAATGAGACAGCATCCCTCGAACTCCCAACTAAACGCACATCCATGAATGAAATGCAAGCTCACTGCAGGCTATCTTCTTGTCTGACTCTCCCAAGCCGATCGGCCAGTTCAGATCTCGACGCGAAGTCGAGGAACTTGTTGAAGGACTCCATTCACGACCATTTTGGCAGGCGGAAAATTATACTTCAGCGACTCAGACGCGGAGAACATTTCTTGGGCAGTGTCTTCAGCGGGACCCTTACCTGAACGAGACACTGGAAACGAGAATGAGGTGGAGGGGATAGCAAAGTGAGCATCAAAGATCAGAGTGTTGGAGTAAAACATTGCACCTAAAGCTGAGGGTTATGATGAGTGGAATGAAGATGAAGTGATGCCGAAGACAGAAGAGTGAGCGCGGGGATAATGGACGGCTCAAGAGGAAATGGCACTGCAGAAGGACTGGAATGACAGTGTGAGGGCTGTAGAGTGATGAGATGACCTGCGATGTCGCTGAAAGCAGCAAGCGGTTCGTACGACAAGACTGTGGACGCATGGAGACAATTCTAAAGCAGGTGAACCTGAGGCTGATTTATTTCCGATTGCCCTCCCCTTTGAGGATCGCAATCCCATTTTCCGCACTCCGTTATCTCATTGCCACTTCATCGACGTGTAGCCATGGTCGAGAATACCCAACCGCTCTAATTAGGTAGACTCGTTGACCGGCGCCGTCTGCGGACCTTCACTTGATCCTCCCATCCTTGACCATCTCCCTCATGACTCTGATCGTCTCTTCCACGGCCATCCTGGCCATCTTGGTCTCCTTCTGTCTCTTCTCCTCTAGCTCCCTCTTGCCCGCCTCGCCCTCACACTCGGGATGCAGCCACTCGAACGTGTACGTCATGTACAGGTCGACGCCTTGCTCGCCCGCGCCCTGCGAAATCACATTCTGCACCTTGGACCCGTCGGGCTGGTGGAACTCGACCTTCATGGGCTCGAAGGCTATGCACTTCTCCCGCACCCTGCGGTTGCCGTCTCGGAACACGACCTCGCGCACGGTGACGGGACGGCCTTGTTCGTCCTGCGACTCGGAGACGATGTCCGTGGAGAGCAGTGCGCCGCCGACGAAGTCTTGTCCGGCGCGGATCTTGAGCTCCAGGCCGCGCCAGATTTGGGCGTATGTGAGTTTAGGTTCGGCGGAGGGGGGGTTGATCGGTGCCGTGTAGGCGACGTTGTTCGAGGGTATCAGTTTCGACATGGTGATGTTCGGAGAGGTAGAAGGCTGATGTTCGATATTGAGAGGGGGGAAACGTTGAGTGTTCAGATTGCGCTCGCTATGAATGATCCGTCGCAATCGTACCGTGTACTGTGTTCGGTATTATATAGTTGTGTCGCAGATGGGCGGGGTTGCGGTGAGGCGTCAATATTGATGCGCAGAATCGAGTAATTTCTGGGTATTGCGGGGGCACTTCACCGTTGGCAAGGGCCGCGTGAAGAAGCCCCGAGGGCCCCTCTTTGCTCATGTAAGTAATAGGCGGCTGTCGCGGCTTTCTGAAGCCGATGCCGACTCGGACGCGTTTCGGGGCGTGTCACCGGCCGCTTAACGCCACCTCACCTGTCCATCACCAGTTCACGACTGCGCAGCTACCCAGTAGAGTATCTACATCAGTTGTACCGTGCTGTTCGAGCTTACCAAGAGCATCGGCACGAGTGTCGACCGGACGAAAAGGATGGTGTCATGCTTTGCAAAGGGATTGACAATGAGTCAGCCCGCACCTGACTGAGGGAGCATAGTGAGGGATTCTTGAATTCTTTCGAAACCATGACCGAGGAGCAAGAGAAATAATGCGACCAACACAGTGTGACTCTTCCACCAGCACCCTTATCCTTTCTCATTTGATCGTCCCCATCTTCACGCGATATCCGAGACCGTCCGGAGGGTTGCTTTTGAACTGGCGAATGTGGTGCCAGCATCAAGACCTGATCAGCGAATCCAGCATGCCGGCTAGGCTCGGTCATGGATATCCGAGGAGGATGGAACCAATCTGAGAGCTTCCAGAAGGCTTGCTGCCTGGGGCTGCCTGGGCGTTCATGTCAGCAACAACACCAACTGGGAGGCTACCGGGTCGAAAAGTACGCCCAGGCCAATCACAGGGCGGGCTGCGGCATTAGTCAGGAACCCTCGAGCGAGATGGGGAAGTGCTGCATGGACCGCAGACGTCAGGAACACCATTGCACGTATTCGGGAAGGAAATGACTGCATGGCATACATATACTCTCTCGCCCCGCATTTTGAGCTCGTGTCCTCGACGGCCTGTCTTTTTTCAACAAATATGTACGATATACCGCCCGACATGAGTGCAACAGCAGTGACAGAGACGCTTCCTATGATGGAAAAGCAAAAGAAGACTCGGAAGTCACACCACAAAGTCAGGACGGGGTGCACAACGTGCAAGTACGTTATTGATCTGCAAAGGGCGCATTTGCACCGTACTCACTGCTCGTTAGAATCCGAAGAAAGAAGTGTGGCGAGGAAAAGCCCTTCTGTGAGTTCTCCGAGTCATTGACGACCTTCCTCGTCTTCGATGCAATCAGTGTATTTTGTCGACGTTGGTGGAGGCTAACAAAGATACACAGGTCACCGATGTACGAGTACGGGTCGAAAGTGCGACGGATACGGCAGTCAACCCACCCCTGAGACATCCACTTCAGAAGGATCCTCACCCACACTCTCCGAGCCTGGCGCAAAACGTGTCAAGATCTCCGCCAACAAAGTCGCCATTCCTCCGATAGCAAGGTCCAACACCGCTTCAATGAACGCCAAGGTCTACCCCTTACTATCGAATCTGCGATTCGACACAGACAACGACTTCTACTGCTTCGACTTCTTCCGTTCGAGGACAGGTCCTGAGTTTGCTGCATATTTCGACAGCTCGGTATGGCGGACGTACATCGTACGAGCATGCTTTCAGCATCCAACCGTCGCCGCGGCGGCAGCGGCAGTCGGTGCTGTGCATCGACGGTTCGAGCTCGGTATCTCGCGCGAGGCGTTCGAGTATTGTGATATCTCCGACAAATTGTACCAAAAGGCATTGCGGAAATTGTCGGATGACATGGTGTCAAACCCGAATGCCGCAGAAATCAACATGATTGTGATGAAGTTGTTTAGCATCTTCGAGACTTTCCAGGGAAATTATGACACAGCACAATTGCACATGACGAACGCATTGAAAGGGCTTCTGAACCGCAGGATGCGGACAACTTACAAAGACACGCAGTACCGAGCCGTGGATATCGGCTACGAAAGCCTACGGCGGCTCTTTCTAAAGCTCGAACTCGAATCTGTCCGCTTGTTTGGCGGGCTGGCCACGATTCTCAGCGACCCGGAGTCTTCGGTCCAAGAGGCGTATCTGACTCCCCTCTCTCAAGCCGACTATGATCAATCAGACATCCCCGACCCCAACCCGTACAATGTCCCCGCCGCATTTTCCTCGCTCTCCCAGGCCCGAGACGTGCTCTTCACGGAAGCGAAATGGATCTGGCACACGTGGTCGCTCCTCGAAGAGGGCTCCCTGATGGGGACGGGATGGAAACGGCACCAAACCCACATTCTGCGCCTCTTGCAGTGGAGCATGGCCTACGCCGAGTACAGCAAGAGCGAAGCCTCACGGGCCAACCCGCAAGACCGACACCCCGCGCAACTGCTCAAGGCGTACCGCGAAGCCGCGTACCTGCTGCTCCTCACCCAGATGGCATTCCACTTGCCCGACACGGGCGCCGTGATCGTCCCGCTCTGCGACCCGCCGGAGACATGCGACTGCCACCGCAGCTGCCGCAACTACGCGGAGCGCAAGGAGGCGCTGAACGCGCACTTTGCCCGCCTCCTCATCCTCAGCGAGAGCATCTTCAACCGCTCCAGCTTCTTCGCCTACGACGAACACTCGATGAGCGTCGACAGCGGGATCGGCCCGCCGCTCTACCTGGGCGCCACGCGCTGTCGGTCCACAAAGGTCCGCCACCAGGTCACCTCGCTGCTCGACAAGAGCGAGATCCAGCACCGCATCTGGGACACCCTGGGCGTGTACACCATTGCGGAGAAGCTGTCGTCCATCGAAGAGCACGCCGTCACTGCGTGTGGCGCCGTCTCGGACGAGCTGGAGCCCAAGTGGGTCGACATCACCTTCTTCTTGGACGAACGGAGGGTCTTGCTCCGGTATTGCCACGCGGACAGGGAGGGCAAGGGCGGACGCGTCCGAGGCACGGGATTGTGGACCGGCGAGGATCGTTGGGACGAGAGTGGGACGGGAGCGTTGGTCTGGACGCAGGAGTGGGTGTCTTTCTGAGTGTGGCGAGAAGGTTTCTGAGTGTGGCGAGAAGGATTGGTGAGCAACTTGCGTGCGAGCGAGTGAAACCGGATGGGATGACATGTTCACAGTACGAAGGCTAACAATATGGGATTGGAAACGTATGTAGCACACAGCGTACAGCTTCAGTTATTTCCTGCATGTATATTCTGGATATTCGCTCAGGACGGGCTTGTGGATTAACCTGAATTGACTTGATGAGCCCAAAAGGTACATGCGAGATACTATGTACTGTAGGAAGTAATTAGTGAAAGAACGTGAGCAGGGGGAATTTAGGCCAACAAGCTAGCTGCTGCGTACAGTAGCTAGCTAGCTATATTCTCTATCGACCGCTGGAAGAAGTCCAGCCTTGTGCTCACCATCACCACTACCATTATCATTGCCCTTTCAGACGATGGCAATAAGCCTGTATCGTCATCTTCGCAGTTGTCGTCCATCTCGCCTTCAAAACAGGCTCGGGACCTCATCGGCGCCCTACTATCATCCTCAACGCGGGAAGTCATCATGTCCCTCTTTCATCCTGGTTCAACCGCCACTCTTCATCCTGCAGCCATTGCCGGTACTGTGAGGAGTCAATGCCCAGCCACCGCATCACGATCCTTCTGAGTAGATTCCTTTCCCAGCAGATGTCGTGGAGATCTGGGTCACCTGATGCCCCGGCTTCGTGCTGCTGCTGGAGACGCCTTTGCTCTTGTAGTTGCTGGTGCCGTGGGGTTGGGCTTGGGGCTTGGCTTCTGCGCCCGCGATCGTCACGTTGCTCGATTTCAACGGTTTCAGTACGCGGTATGCGAGGAGGCGATGAGGGACCGTGTGGAGGGACGTATGGCCTAGGTGGTTCAAGCGGAGATGTTGGGGACACCGAAGTGGATGGGTCGGTATGTCTGGTGCCGTAGATGCCTCGGGTTAATGGCATGCGAGGAGACAACAAGGATAAAGGTTCACGCGTGCTTGGGAGGGATGATGCGTTGTGTGGTCTAGCAGTGGCCGTCCAATCCGGACTATTTGGATTTGGGGGGGGGAGCGTCGATGGTGCCGTTGGAGCGAAGGATCGGTGGTGTACTCGGTCCCTTGCGTGGGTCATCACTCTGCCGCCGTCGTGTTGATGTGGCTGTCTTCGACCACCCACTGGACACGAAGTTGACGGGGCGGGTGAAGCTTGTAGATTTCTCGCTTGGCGAGCGTGCTGCTGCTGTTCGTCAAGCGCTCCTCGCGGTAGAGCATGGCCGCTGGGGTGCGGCGAAACAACAGGATCCCGAGCCTGCTGCGCTCTCGGTTTCTTCCTACCTTTGTTCCGTCTCTTCTTCAGAGTGGAGGTTCGCTGCGAAAGCGCTTGCGAACCTGTAGCCATCGTCTTGTCAACATCGTTTTTGGCCTTCAGCACGGCCTCGTCTCGCAGCTGTTCCATACGTTTCCGGTTTTGTTGTGCTTCTTGGATCCGAAGATCCCTGCGTACGATGTGTGGGTTGGGTTCCTCAAAGAGGTCCTGTGGCGGCGCATCAAGATCTTCAAGTGCTTCGTAACATGCACCACGTGGGCTTTCTGTTCCTTCTAATTCTTCATTACAAAAGACTTCCATAGTAGAGCCGGAGCCTTCGGATTCACTGGACTCGTCAAGGTATGTCGACGGAGTTGGTGACTTTCTGGGTCCACCACCTCTGATCTTGATGTACGATGTGTATGTCATGGGACGAAGTCCCAACCAATATGGGAGAAGTGACATGATTTCTGCGCGGTTCTCGATCGTTTCGTGACAGTTGCTGTAGTAGTCAAGCCACCAAGAACATCGCAGGTCAGCAAGCAGTATTTAAACGATGGTCCTTGTTTGCTGCAATCAGTCGCATGGTGGAGGTCTGCTTCTCCTGCTTGACAGCACGAACGGGGGGTTGTCTCAAGGTCGCCGCGTTTTGCATCTGGAGGCGAGTCTGGTCGTCGACAAACCACCTGTTGTGTGGTCGATAGATTGAGGAACGCTTGCAGGTCGCAGAATTACGCTTCCCACATGCATAAGAGGCACTGGTCGTGCATGAGACGCACTCACGCCTTGCATCGCCTGCAATACCTAGCCGAGTTGTTATGACTCGCTGCTCAACTCAATCCCAGGCTTCGCCCCAGTCGTCGTCGTTGATCGCAGGTACTTTGGGCTTGGTTGCCTCTTTCTTGATCTCCTTTTTCGCAGCCACAGATGCTATGGTTTTGGTGCTTGGAACCGCAGGCCTCTTGGAGCTCGCGCTAGTAGCTGCAACACCGGCCGACACGCTTCTGGTAGGAGCGGTGGGACGAACATTCAAAGTAGAGGCTGTGGTATTTGTCTTGGCTAGACCCTTCGGCAGTGGTTTCTGCGACTTCGCCTTTGATTGAGCTGCTAGCCACCCAGCAAAATCCGGCTCGCCACCATCGTCGAAGGCGGCCGCGGGTTCAGGGGTCGACGTTTTTGTGGTAGAAGGTGCGTCGAAGAAACTATCTCCGTCATCGTCCATGGTGCCCCATGCGTCCAGGGTGTCTCCTTCCTCTTCCCAGCCGTTGTCCCGCTGAGCTGGAGATGGTACCTGCGTTCTTGTTGTTTGTGAAGCTGGCACTCTCGAAGGAGTTGCCGTCATTTTCTCGCGGACAACGTTGATTGTCGGGGTAGTTCGTCCAGACGCCGGCAAAGATTGTGCTTGAAGCAGAGCTGCGCCGTTTGCTTGAGCTGCGGGCTCCATCTCCCCTTTCGCGGCAGCCATCTTGTTTGTAAACGAAGAAATTGCCCAGCCCGCCCAGGTCGTGTCACTCTGGTTGCCTATTCTTGCTGGAGCAGCGGAAACGGCAGTGGTGGCTCCTGGTCCCTGTTCAGGCGGCAGAGCAGTCTCAGGCAAGCTCGCCGCGTACTTCCGGACTCTACTTAGGTAGGTATCTATGGTTTTGTTCGCCTGATCGCGGACCAACTTCTCCTTATCGACCAGGCTGACACATATCGCGGGTAGAAGCTTGGTGGCGCAATCGTCGTCGCTGAAGACGTCAATAGTTGCGTTTAGCGCCTGCAAAGCTGCACTCCGGGCGTGCACGAAAGGATCTCTAAGTGACCGTCCGAAAGCTGCAATCAGCACCTTGGATCTTGAGCCGACGCCAAGGTTCCTGGCAATCTTTCCCAAGCAGATCGTGGTGTTAGTCCGAATGCCAGGT
This sequence comes from Phialophora tarda, assembly GCA_016109495.1. Classification (NCBI taxonomy): domain Eukaryota; kingdom Fungi; phylum Ascomycota; class Eurotiomycetes; order Chaetothyriales; family Herpotrichiellaceae; genus Phialophora; species Phialophora tarda. The sequence continues at coordinate 158,818 of JADWPL010000014.1, read as the reverse complement.
TGCTCGTCGTTTGCGGTTTTGGCCAGCAGGCGTAGCAGTTCTCCATTGATAACTCGATCCGAGAGCTTGGAGATTACGGAAAGAACAGCTTTCACAGTCTGTTCTCGAACGATTGGAGCGCCATCGGTAAAGCCGCCAGTCATGGCAGGCCATATCTTGCCATTGACGTCCTTTTGTGGGATGCGATCGATCATGAGCGGTAAGTTGTCGAGTAAGCATACCCTCATGGCTCGATCGGGACTGTTAAACAAGCGGATAATGACAGGCCCAAGCCGTGATTCGAACTCGTCATCAGACATCTTGAGGCCGATCTTCATGATGGCACCGAAGACGCTGGGGCCTCCACCTCCGAATTCAACTGACTTCAGCAGCTCCGGTAGGATCTTCATCTTGAAGAAGTCTTCTGGAAAGTCATCCGTAAGACTTTCGAGCTCCCTGCAACCGCATTAGCTGCAGGATTTCAGATTTGACCGTGGTGCTTACCCGAGGAACTCGTCCCTTTCCTGTTCATTCTTCAGGCCCAGGCTGTCTGCTCCTTCGGTGATATGTATGAGAGGGGTCTCAAAGAAACCTCCAGCCTTTTTCCCCAGGTCGACAAATTGTCCAGCATTTGACCTCAACTTGGGGTTGGCGTTGATGAGCCTCCTGTAGCTTTGCACCATGTCGGCAGGTATACTCCTGGGCTGCGCCAACTGATCGTTGCCCATAAAACTCCCATTGAACGACTCGAAGACCAGGACGCCGAGCCCGTAAGCATCCGGCGCCCCCAACGGATTCTTCTTGATAGCGGACCAGCCGCCATTGACCACCTCGGGAGGCGCATATCGATTCGAGTCTGGTAGCAGGCTTCCATAATTGTAGATTATGGCGTCGTCCTCATTCATTGAACTGAGCACTTCGAAACCTCCCAGCTTCCACTCTCCGCTCTCACTTGTGAAGACCGACGAGACACGTACAGCGCCGTGCACTGAAGAAGCGTCGTTGTTGATAAACTTGAGTGTGGAAGATACGCTGTACAACCCCCATTTTATGGTCTCGTCGCTCAAACTCTTGCGCCTGACATGCCACCCGAGAGGGGTGACCTTTTCCGTGATGATGTATATGTTCGTCTCGTTCTCGATCACGTCGATGACTCGTATCACGCCCGGATGCCGTAAGGTTCGCAGTTTCCGGGCCGCATTCTTCGCTAGGGGCAATCGAGACTTATTGGCATTGATGTCGAAGTTGAACACGCAGCAGGCGGAGCTGTCATCCTAAACTCATGTCAGTCAAAGACCGGCCCGTGTTGTACTGAGACTCGCGCCGCACCTTCTTGATGCCGTTGTGCACCATCCATATGGAATCCCCGATGTCGATTCTATCCCCGATGGTGACCGGGAAGGAGCTGGACTTAGCGATGGCAGAAGCGACAGCCGATTTGAGAAAGTCCATCGACGTTGACGAAGCTGCACTACTGGACCACAATAGACGACTTCCTCGAAGGGTGGACCGGTGGTAAATATCATGTGAAACTGTCCTCAACTGCGGGCCATATGACAGCGCAAGGCGATGCAGTTGCAGGTGGACACTGACATGGACACGGACACGCGCCTGGAAATTTCCCCGCGCTCGCTCCGTCGACATCCCACCTTGCAGACTGGAAAGTAACAGCAAACACGCCCTACAGAGTATATAGAGAAGTTGTCAAGACATTTTCTCCCAAAATCTTGAGCAGCTACAATATGGCAGACCGACCACCCTCCCGGAGAGTCTTCTCCTCAACGAACATGCCCAAAAGTATGGCGTACCGCCCGCACGAGGGCAAGTTCGGTATCGTGACCGGCGGCTCAAGAGGTACGAATGGCTGATCAGGGCCGAGACCTCACTTTTACACGCCTCTAATCCATTGCAGGTATCGGAGCAGCCATAGCTCGCAATCTTGCCACCAAGGGATGCTCGCTTCTGCTCGTGTACACCTCCGACTCCTCTACGGAACCCACTCAAGCCCTGTGCAAAGAGCTCGCCGAAGAGAACGACATCCTCTGCGTACCAGTGCAAGCTGACCTGGCAGACCCGAGTCGAGCTGCTCCTCATATCCTAGCCACGGCGAAGAACCATTTCGCGCATCCTCGGACAGGCACATTCCAGGTGGACATCATCATCAACAACGCCGGCATAGCAGGAAACAAGATGTTGAACGATCCGGACTTGGGACCGATTGAAGAGACGCAATTTCACAAACAGTACAATGTCAACGTACTGGCGCCGTTGTTGCTCGTCCAGGCGTGTCAACCTTACCTTCCCAAAGATCGCTCTGGCCGGATCGTGAATGTGTCGAGTGTATCCTCTTCGATCGGGTGCGAATCACAATCGGTGTATGCTGGCACCAAGGCATCTCTGGAGGCAATGACACGCGTATGGGCAAGAGAGCTGGCAGAGAACTGTACGGTCAATGCAATCAACCCAGGGCCAGTGTGGGGAGACATGTACACTCAAGCAGGAGAAAGCTTCTGGAAGACAAACCAAAAGTATGTGGACAGTGCTCCGCTAATGAACTACACGGCTGGCAATGATGCAGTCAGAGTTCGTGCGGGCGGTGATCCCGAAGAATATGATAATATTGTGCTCAAGGGCATGGGTGGAAAGAGACCAGCTTTCACCGACGAGATTGCGGGGGTGGTGGGCATGCTTTGCTCCGAGGAGAGTGGCTGGACGACAGGGAGTGTGATCTGTTCAAATGGTGGCATGAAGATGTCAATAGCATGATGAGTTGCATGAGACTCTAGGTCAGTCACGGGTGAGAGATGAATGAGTTGAAATCAGAACGCGCTTTGCATGATATCAATCTCGTGGGCAAGGCTGAATTGACACGGAAATGCGCGTCATTTGAACATCCGCACACGACCTTTGATCCCTCAAAGAACAATATCTCGATCTTGACCATTTGCGCCCACAATTTCTGTCCTTGCCGCCCCTTAGTCCTCCTTAGAGTCTGATCGACATGGTCGACATCGTCCCCGTCTCGTCATATCCCTCGCACGTCTCCCTCCTGCCCTCGATCCAACAATGTAATCTCAGCAACCTCCCGGAGAATTACTTCCTGAAGTACTACCTCTATCACGCCCTCACATGGCCTCAACTCTCCTTCGTCGCCGTCGTACGCGGTCCGGGATCGAAACCAGCCAAATACCCGAAAGTCGTGGGCTACGTACTCGCAAAGATGGAAGAAGATCCGCCCGACGGGGTGCAGCATGGGCATATCACGAGTTTAAGCGTCATGCGCACGCATCGACGGTTAGGCATAGCGGAGAAGCTCATGAGGATGAGCCAGAGGGCGATGGCCGAAGTGTTTAACGCCGAGTATGTCAGTTTGCATGTGAGGATGTCGAACACGGCGGCGCTGCATCTCTATCGGGATACATTGGGCTTTGTGGTGGAAAAGGTGGAGAGCAAGTACTACGCCGACGGAGAGGATGCCTATGCGATGAAGATGGATCTCAAGCCTTTGCAGATCAAGCCCGTGCCGGAGGTGGAAGATGAAGACGAAGGCGAGGGGGTGGGGAGTCTGGGCAAGAAGGACGAGGAAGCTGAGGTGAATGGTGAGGGTGGCAAGAAGGAGAAGATGGTCAAGGTCCGGGTTGGGAGGGGGCTTGGGGTGGGCGATCTGGTGGAGCGGAACGAGGGCTCGACAAGCGCACGGTACTGAGCATGGCATGATTGCCAAAGGAAGTGTGCTATTCTTCTCATGCCGAAGCGGGCAACGACAACCGTTTTCACCCCCCAGCGCAGCTATAAATGGCGGGCGTTGACTGCATTGGCTACAAGAAAGCCCTCCGCCCGCGACTAGGGTCGGTTGCCCATATCTGGCTCACAAGCTTCTCTCATGGCCGGTCCTGGCAAGGACCAACGGCAGCAGGACTGTGGACGAATTAGTCCACACGGAACGTGCACGCCAGAGCCAAGAATTCCTTCCGCGGTTCTCAAACGCGTGAAGATGCCACCATCCGATGGATCTGTTGCCTGTTTTCACCCATACATTCGGCCAGATCCTACTTTCCAATGGCAGCCTGGTAACTCGGCAACTCCGGGTCCTCCCCAGCATCCCCCCGCTCCTTTTCACCCTCGTAGTCGCTTTCACTCTCGTCCTCGGTATCCCTGTCTCCACCCCCTTCCGCCCTCAGTTGCTTGTTATCGACCACTCCCGGGTCTTCAACCTTCTCTCTGTCCTTCGTCTCGAGCTGACTCCTCATCATGGTCGTCAATCCACTTATCAACAGGTCCACTGCGCCCGGTCCGCTGGTCTGGCTTCGATGACCGCAACGTCGCCCGCCACGGCAGCTAGAATACCCGTATTCACATTCTTGGTGGTGGCGATATGACCAACGTGCCCTATAGGCACGGGGGCGAGAGGAGCCATGCCTCGTGGCTGCGCAGCTGCTTCTGTGGCTTGTATAGCCGCAGCACAGACAGTATCCGGAGTTACAGCTATTGGTGTCACCGAATTCTCGAGGGGAGACCGGCTCGGTCATAGCTATGGTTGGCTTCGCATACACTAAGGCTGCGTAGTTGGTGCGCTTGCTCCGGCACATGTCGGGACAACAGTATCTTGTGTGCTGTCGTTAGGGAGCCGTCTAGTATTAGGCCAGGTGCCTTGGTGTGCTCTCTTGCAGTACCGGACGAGGCGGTTTCCCGAATGCTCTCGAGCCCTGTTGGTTCAGAGTGGACTGTCGATTCGCAAGGTTTCTCGTCTTCGGCAGAGTGGTGGACCGCATCTTGGTGCAGAAGAGGCTGAGCAATTAGATACATATGACTTCTTTTTCCATCCCTCATCACGTAGTATTAGCACATCGGGTGAAGGATACAAAGTCGCGCGCGTAAGGCTACCTTACAGTTAGTCCGGCCGCCAATGACGACTCTGGAGTACGGCCGGCGGACTGAATTCCTCCGGGCGTACCTAAGAAGTAAGCCCGATAGAGTTACAGTGGGCCGGGTCTTGCACACTCCTGGGCTTTGACGTCCCCTGCATCCTGTTATCCCTGACCTGGCTACGAGGTACATATAGTCACATAGTACAGCAATCCGCAGGACTTGACCCCAGCATGCACGAGCATGCTAGAGAGAGGGAGAGAAAGAATGCGTGACTCGTGAGGATGAGACAGCTGGGCTCTTAAGCAGCGCGCCCGATAAAATCGTCACGGAGGAGCAGCCTGAGCTTGCCATTTCTGGGTGTGTTGTCTTCGTCATGCTCGACGCTCCACCACTAAGTGGCTTCCCTAGAGTTTCAACGCTTAGAACCGCGGCTCTGTACTCGGATCCGAGGGATTGCATGGCGAAAGGTTACGCCGCACACAGTACATGTTGACACCTAGTAGGCACCTAGCAGGCGCCGTGCAGGTCTGTGCGACCAGTAGACGATGACGTCGCTCGGTTGGTGGCGCTTCTACATCATTCGGCCGTTAGCTACGAATTCCAAGTAAGCCCGGCGGAGCGCTAGGACGCAACGACGTAGAGGTACATGCTCGTATTTCCTATGTCCGATTGCTCTCGGTTGTGTTAAGTCTCCTTCGCATGGCTGTTTGAGATGTCGGCCACGCAGATATGCATGTTGAGATGTAAGTTACTTTGTTCGTTGAATGAGGAATCAGGAATCAGTGATGCACTCACTGGGCGAAGGAGCTGGCCTTTCCCGTGGGAGGGTTCCACAAACAGCCTTGCGGTCTCTCTGCGCGGCGCAGGCTTAAGAGCATGTTCTCATCTCTCCCTGGATCCGTTTGGCCCTCGTTTGACGTTTTTGAAATGCGTGCCTTTCCGCAGGTTGAGCTCAGGTCCCCGACGACACCAGCGCGCCTGCAAGTGCGGTCGGGCCAGAGTGAATGGCATCTGGCTGTGCAATATCACGGTGGGCGAGGGGCCTGCACTGATTCTCTCGCAGGGCACGCCCAAGGGCAGTTATTACCGGTACGTACAAGCTATTCCCTCTGACGATGGAGCACTTCACCCTGGTGCCGCCTGACTTGCGGGTTTTGGATGTACTTCTAGGCGAGTCACCGACCTCGACGGGTTGATGTCCGAGCTTGGCCACCAGCAAGACCATGTGCACGAGGAAGACGGTGGTGTTGAATATGTCTATACCCTTGCCAGCATCCTACGGGAACGTGGCATATCTGTTTCCGATCTATGTGCGAAGACATGCAGCTGTCGCCATCCGATCATTGACCTTAAGGAACCGCTCCGCTGGTTACCCGATTTTATGTCTATTGCTGCGGCAATGGGTTTTCGTTCATGTGCAGGGACTAACATCCCAGACTTCCAAAGATCCCGGACTTACCTGGCTGGACTTTTCGACACATGTTCCAGGGGGCTTACTATCCCCTGGCTAGCAGCCGGGCACGGCCAGAGATAGTATCACTCTTGCTTGATTTGGGGCAGAATCGAATGAAAGGCCGCTCATACTCTACATGACTACGGACTCTAGGCACTCCCCGGCTCACGAACAGGCTCGCACTCCGGCGCGGCTAATGGTGCTCGAAACAGCTCCGTCGGTAGGATTAGATGTGGAAGAATCACTTCAACCTCCCGTGGTTCCAGACGCTGGGGGAGATTATGAGACTTCGCATCCAGTGGAGGCTGACCTTAATGTCATGGTTGAGGATGTTGTCTGGCCAGACAACAGATGTGAGATTCTCGGCTATGTCATCACTACCTACCATACTGAATGGTCTGAGTGGTGGGCAAGGCCGAACTCTGCTTCTGGGATAACTCATTCTCACTGGTTGTAAATAAGAACGATCTATGGGATCTCTCCTTTCATGCCTTGTACGGTATTGTCCGGCTCTCCTGGGTGCCATGAGATAAGCCTACTCGCAGTACGCTGGCTGGCAGTACCGCAAATACCGATCGGTACTTGCAGGCGGCTCGCAGGGAGTCGAAGTTGGCGAGGCTGTGGACCCCTAAGTCCGTGGTTCTGTAAAATACTGTACTTGGGCAGTTACAGAACTATAACCACCATGAGGAGTCCTCGTACGGAGCACAACGCCTGGCCTGACCTGGCTGTACCTGGCTCGAAGAACCTGGCCCGCTACGTAACCTTTTGCGGTGGTAGTCCTCACACCTACGAGGACTCCTGCGAGTAACCGTGCATGAGTGCCGGGGATGCCCGACGCTGGGATCATCGTAGCATCAGTAGTATCGAATCACATAATCGGATCATCATCGCAGTCTCACCACCACCGCAGCCTGCGGGAGTAAAATACCGTAAAATACCGTGTTGCACCCGCATGTCATGTCACATCAGTTCACTCCATCGAATGACAGAACCGCCACTGCGGAGTGTCACGTGAGTGTTTCCCCCGAACCTTACGCCAATAGTACTCACAGTGCACGGTCACGCACGGTACAGTATGATGTGATGTGAGGTGATGCAGGTTATGTATGTACCTCGTACTGTATGTTATGTTGGATACCGTCGGCCCCTTCCGAGGTTATGAATTTGCGGGGTGGTGGTGTGTATTCGAGCGTGCGCTATTTTCCAAGCCGCCGTGGTATGACTTCGTGAGTAGACGTTCTAGACGTGGTATCACACCACGCTAACGTGACGGGCTACAGTCGTGTCTTGTCAGATCCACATACGCATACACACACACACGCACGTAGACATACACGATGGACGGTCGGCAGTGGACAGACAGTACAAAAGGTGGGTTCGCGAAAAGTACGTACGGCTTCGAGTGTAGATAAATCATACATATTCAAGATCGAATTTACTTCGTATTCCTTCCATTTTCCCCAAACCAAGGAATCAGAGAGAGAGAGAAACGAAACACATCGAACAGCAGGGCACTCCAATCGATCAATCGACAAGTCATCCACAGAATAGAACATATCGACAGCGACTTTGTTCGAACCATACGTACCATACCGACCGACCACTCCATCAACAACCAACAACAAACCAACCACTTCTGCCCCCAACAAACTTCCACCTCCACCAAAATGAGTAGCATCCGAGCTTGGAGACCGTCGGCCATCCCAGCCTCCACACACCATCTCCAGTTCGCCGGCTTCTTCTCCACATTCCTCATCCCCCTGGGCGTATTCATGTACGCGGTCCGCGACCCAGCCAGCGTTGCCGAAGCGAAGAGAAGGTCGGAACGGCGGCGGATTGGATCACCCAAATAGAAGGGGAAAAGTTCGAAACGGAAAAGGCCACGTCGTGTCAATTTTTTCGAATACCAAACGAGAGACAGAGACGAGGATACATGACAAACAATGGCGTCAGTGGGCCATGGCGGGGTGTTTTGAAGTAGATGGATACGCCACACCACACCACACCACATCACGCATGCATGCGTGCATGCGCGCATGACATGTGAACCACGAGGAGCCATATGTAAGAATATACAGAGATAGGGCAAGGGCCGGCAGTCTGGCATGAGAAGAGAGCGGGCTGAAAAGTCTCGCAGATAAAGGAAAGGAGCATTTTCATACGAAAATATACCCACGTTATTGCATCTTGTTTCAACGTAGGAGAGAGAAAGATCCAGCAAGAGTGCCAAAGTTCGAGATCGAATGTTCCAAGTCATCGATCTCCATGTATCAAAGTAAGTGGACTTGTATTACCACACCGGTGCAACTCCTTCTTGTCTCTCTTTTTCACTGGACAGGTGTCGATTCGCATGGTAGTGACGGTTGCGGAACGGAAGGTTGGAGGCCTACTGTGCGTGTGTATGTGCGTGTGATTGTGTAGTCCGTGAAAATGGACTGTATGTGTATGTGTATATCGTGACACCTGCATCCTGGTACATGTCGAGATGCTGAAGGTGAGAAGATAAGATATTTATTGGATGTTCCGGTGAAAACTTCCTTCGGAGCAGACATGAAGCGCAGTGGATCATCTGACCACAGAGGCAGTGGCGTACGCAAACTACCTAACTTGGGGGGAGTGCTTCTCCGTACCAGAGTTCGACGCCACTCACGCCCAGACACAAGTCGACAATGTCTACTATGTGTTGTACGGAGCAAGGTTCGCTCGAATTCAGGTTGCAGCAGCACACAGCATGTTGAATCATCGACACTTCCACTACATACGTTGGCCACCCAAGTCCTGTGATCTGTGGTCTGTGGGCCGTGGTCTCACCGGCCTCGAACTCCAACAAATGCCTCGAATCTCGCAGCGCTAGACATGGGAAAGACCAAAGGATGATTCCGATTCCGGTTCCTTGAAATGTCAAACCCTCGTTACTCGTCGTTAATGTCATCTCTTCTTGGGACTCGCCGTCCCCTCGCTAACCCCGTCCTCGAATTCATCTTCCTCCTCGATCAACGCTGGGGTCCGCCGTTCATTACGCCTCTTCGGCCTCCGTCTCCGCGAACTCGAGATATTACTCGCGCTGTCGTCCGGCGCAATCTCACTTAGTCCTTCCCATTCGCCTAGACCGTCGTCGGTTTCTGTGTCCCATCTTCCGAAGCCGTGTTCTCCTGTAGGCGCAATACCACTTGCTGGGGTGTCCATGCGGATTTCGACCCCCCCGCCCAGTGCACCTCTCCTGCGTTGTGCGGCGGCGGCGAGGCCGGCAGAGCGTTCTCTCAGCGCCAGACGGACGACCTCGGCCTTATTGTGGAGTGCTTCGAACGCGTCCTCCAGGGCTTCCATGCCGGCGTAGATGTCTCGTTCAATCTCGGCCAGCGTGGCGAGTTCGGTTTCCTCGTCGAGGGCGATGGGAGCACCGTATTGCGCACTGGGCGCGGGCGCGCCGTAACCACTGGAATAGCTGCCTTGTCGGGAGCCGTAGCCCGTGCCATTGACCTGCGGGCCATAGCCCGGTGTTGTGCCTCGTGTAGGTGGTCGGTAGGGTGTTTGACCCCGTGACGGAGGGAGGTGGTCGGGTAACGGGATGTCCTCGGCGCCGCTTCTGAGGAAACCGTCGAAACGCCCGGAGATCAGGATGTCCCATTCGTCGTTTGAGATTGCGGCGAGTGTGGCGAGGGCGTTGTGTAGAGAAGGATTGTTGAGGAGGAAGAGGGCGGCTTCCGAGTCTCGCGGTTGGAAGTTTAGGCGGTATAGCCGCTGAATCGCCTGTAGTGCAACGAGAATATGTGGCTGTCGCGCTCTGGGGCCCGGCGTCGGCGTTGGCGTGGGGACAGGAGGGCGAGACGCACCATTTTGCTTCTCCAGCTCGGGCGTGGGCACTCGTTTCGGAGGCTCGATGGGTCGGTCGACGATGCCCAGCAGGTCTTTGAAGATGGGTCTCTGTTCGGTGGGTAGATGGGTTAGAATGGCGAACGTCAGAGTCTCGTCGTCAACTTCCTCGGGTGGTGAGGTAGGGTTGTCGCCTTGCCGGTTCAACCACTTATCCACGCTTTGCTTTGTCTTCCGCGACTGGCGAATATAGTGGTCCCGGTACTCTTCCGGGACGTCAATATCGAGCTGCTGCATCGGCACGTGGAACTCGAGCGAGATGCCGAGGCCGACGGGCGACTGGGTAAATGTAAAGGGAGGCCAGGCCGGCCAATCCATTCTTCCAGAGACAAGCTCCAGTACTTCGCCCCAACTGACGCCTCTCACGTCCTCGGCGCCGTCCCACTCGCACATGGGACATCGACAAGCTTCCGAGGAGATATCACGTGCAAAGACGGCTTCAAGTCGATCGAGCAGTCGTCGTGCTACGGAGCGATATCCTGTCGCCACGGCCAATGAGCCATTCTTCGAGATGACCTTCTCAAAGTCATCGAGGAGGCCTATATAAGGCTCGAAGAGATTCGCGACCACTATTGGTTGTTGACCGGGAGATTGAGCCTGCTGTATAGCCATGGGCTTGCCAGCGAGCAGAAGATTTTTCGGCACTGACTGATGTAGTCCGCCGTGCTGCAGGAGGTAGTCGACCTTGGGGACAGAGGTTGGTACGGGCGGTGGAGGAGGTGGCGGAGGTCCTGGCGTCTGAGAGACGCCACCCGGTGTACCTATTATCACTGACTCATCGTCCTCGATATGTACCTCCATAGGAGTGACACCCCTCGATTGGGGAAGAATAATGGCAGGACCATCAGGATATATGGCTGCAGGAGGGATCTTCGACCCAGGTCGCTGGATATTGGGCTGCTCTGGGGCTATCGAGGTGGCCTCTGAACTGAGGTTCGTGCCTGAGCCGGTAGCGCTCGTTGCGCTTGTGGCGGTGGCCGGCGAATCTGTCCTTGTGGGCTGACTCACTGATCTCTGCGGCACAGATGTCGAGACCGGGGTTGAGGTCTTTAAGTTCGATGCTGGCGTGTCTCGAGGTTTCCTCGTGGGGGAACCATTCGTGCCAAGTTCTGAGGTACTGCGTTGATGGCCATTCGCCGTCTTTTTGTTGGGCATTGTCCGTGCCTTGGTCGTAGTCTTCGCGTCTCCATTTGTCTGTGAGGCCTTCTCTTCTTCTATCGTGTCAACAGATACAGGCTTCCCTGCATTGGATTTCCATTTCCCCATGCCTGAATTCTTCTCCGTAAGGGGCGGACTGGGCGGGGCATTGTTGGCAGTTGTGGAGGGCTTGGAAGAGGTTAGTTTGTCTTTCGAAGCATTCAAATCGGTTGCGGGAGGCGTGAAAGGGTTTATCAGGTTGGGTCGGTGGCTCAATCCAAGAGACTCGCGAGCGTGCTCTTTGGACAAAGAGGGATATGGGAGGCTGGACTTTGACTCGGATTTGAGGGAGCCATCATCGATTTTTCCAGGCATCGAGGAGCGTCTCTTCTCATCGACGGGTGAAATGGATGTTCTCGAAGATGTCTTCTCTCTTGTCGACACCTTCCGGCTTGATCGGTGTCTTTCTCGGTCCTTGTCCCTGTCTTTGTCTCTGTCTCGATCCCGGTCTTTATCTCGGTCTCGGTCTCTGGTTCTCTCTCGATCACGGTCTCGGTCTCTTCTGTCCTTGTCCGTGCGCGACGACTCCTTTTTCTCGCGCCGCCGGTCCGCGCTGCTATCTCGTATTTTGGAAGGCATGATGATGGACGGGAAGGTGCATGTTGCGGCCGCAGATGGTCTCTTGTTCAAGGCGCTTAGACCGCGGGTGTCATTTGCGCCCAAGGCCAGTTAATTGTGGAGTGACTCGGCGCTTAGTGGAGATGAAGATCGATACCATGTCACAGCGGTTGCGGGAGCAGTGAAGGTCTGAGATCCCACATAGATAGGAATTCAAGGTAAAGGTCAAGAAAGTCAAGGACGGATGGAGCCGCCCCCCTGTTGTCGTGTCACGTTGTGGTTTGGTTGCTGCGATAGTTGAGGCCCGTCTGCGATGATGTCGTTGGCGGCCGAGGCGCAGACGGTGGCAGGAAATAGAGAAGCCTCCCCAGCCGATCTGATTGGGCGCGCACTTGAAGTTGGGCTCATCCAAGACTCACCTCGCTTTTGACAGGATCATCCTATGAGAATGCAAGAAGCTGACGGCGTAGACTATCAGACTAGCATAGTATTTCCATTTTTACATATGGTCGCTGTACCTAGATAATGGCCTTTTTGAGTACATCCCTGCACTACCCTCCCACGAGGTCACGCAAGAGACGCTCCCCGCACTTTGATTCCTCCTCCTGCGCATGACACCCACCTTATCTCATAAGGGATCGCGTCAATTCATGTTTTCGTTCTTTCTTCATCCTTGTTCTCCTTTTACATGTTCATGACCAGGGCGGCACCACCGAACAGAGCAGCAGCTCCCATAGCCCCAGTGTTTATTGGCATAGCAGCTCCCGTACTGCTGCTCGACGCCCCAGTGGCTCCAGGAGCGGACTCGGTTGCCGCGCTGGCAGTGGGAGTCGGTACACCAGAGGTGAAAGGTACGCTGCTGGCCGAGCTGGCATCGCTGAATGCGGGCGAGCCTGTCTCTTCGGATGGGTTGGCAGTAGCAGTAGCGTTGTTGGGGTTAAGAACGTTGTCGATGACGTGGACTACACCGTTGGCGACGAGGACATCAGCCACGACCACGCGCGCGCTGTTGACGAACACATCGCCGTCAACAATGGCGATGGTGACGTTGTTGCCTTGGACAGTCATGACACTGCCGTTTTGCAAGAGAGTGCTGTAGTCGACAGCGCCTTGAATAACGTGGTACTGCAAGATTGATGTCAGGTCCTCCATGGTGAGATTGGGAAGAGCCGAGCCGATAGCTTCGAACGCGGCGTTGTTGGGAGCGAAGATGGTCACGTCGGACAGATAGTCAACTGTCTCTACGAGGTCCGCACTGGTCAGGGCACCTGCTAGCGCAGTGAGGTTGGCCTGAATGGCAGTTTCCGAAACGTTTTGTGGGATGATCAACACATCGTCGATGATATGGACCACGCCGCCACTGTAGTTAAGGGGACTGCCGGTGGAGCTTGCGTTGTTGAGCAAACCAGAGAAGAAGGCTGTCGAGTTGTCGCCAGCAACTGCTTGCACCACTTGACCTCCAGTCACATTGGTAAACTGAGTTGGTTGCAGCAAGGTCGGAATGAACTGTGTGTCGGTGAAGTTGGTGTATGTGCCTTCCAGGACATGGTAGGTGAACAACGCTTCAATGAGGGTGGTGTCATTCTGCACCAAGGCCGCTCCTGCTGATGAGTTGAGGAATCTGGAGAAGGCATTGTTGTTGGGCGCGAGGAGCGTGATGTTCTGGAGGGACGCCAGCTGGCCGACGAGGTCGGGGAAAAGTCCCAGGTATGTGGTAAGGTTGGACAGTTCAGTTCTGTTCGCCAGCAACGTGGTGAGATCTTGAGCAAGAGCTGCAGCCGCGAGGGCGCTGACAGCCAACGATTTGAACAACATCGTGTAGGATGTGGGGGACAATGCACACAGAGATGGCGGATGGGGTGGGAAGCAGCCTTGTCAGTAATGGAAGATGGATGGAATGGGAGGAAGTCCTTGCTTGGATGGGAGCACGGTGAAGAGTATTTGAGAGCCAGTCTGGAGGGGGGGTTGTGCTCTTTCAGACGGATAACAGTTGATTGATTCTCACCATGGGCGGGTGTGACTCGATCCGGTTTGTCGGTAGCTGCCACGCAAGCACTGCCTTGGTATGGTGTAACTCGAACCTTCGAAAGGTGCATCAAGACACGCTGAGCACGCCAATGTCTTGGAGTATTGGACCATCTTGAGCAGCGATCGGGCCACAACATTCACGCACTCGGCTGTCTCTCATAACAACGGTCCAGTCAACGTCGTCGGCTTGGTATCGATGACGAGTTGTGCTGGTAGACTCTGCAAGGGATGAGGGAGGCGCTTGGTTACCCGGAAGGGGACCAATGAAACCCTCGGCTCCCTTGCTTGGACTGGAGCTCGTCAGCCACATCCAGACCTGAAGCATATAGCCTTTAACGAAGAGTCCGCAGGAATGAGGCGCTGACGATATTTTAGCATCAGTTTCACACTTCGAAGCGTCGCCCGTGCCCAATCAGGACCGGAAGATATCGAGCCATATGCGTCGGACGGAGACAAGGCTGGCCTCGATCGCGGGGAGCCTGGCAAGCACGGCACGAGTGACAGACGAAGGTTTTGACGATCGTCTGAAGGGGGACGAAAAGTTGGAAGTCGAAACCAGAGAGCAGGGGGTGGCTCGGGTTGGCCGTGCCGAATTCGGGCACTCTGTCGTCATGATCTTCTGCCAAGGACGCCAAGGGCTGGGCTTCCCCGCAAAATCTATCGCTTGGGTGTGGCGGAAGTGGCGGTGCCAAGCGTCAAGCCGCAGACAATCCGGCCCGCACACAACAGGCTGCAGAAGTATTCGGCAAACCATTTTCAATTTGTCTAGATTATCTTGCTATACGCCCTCAATGCTGTTCCCAGTGCATATTCAGAAAGTTGTAGCCCAAAATCCGAATAAACAGTCCACGCCTTTCCCCAATCCATCTACCGTTCACAGTGTGAGCTTCATTCTTCATGCTTCATCTCGCCCTTACTCTCCCTCGCCACGGTATCCAAGGACTCGGGTTGCCCTTTGGTCTCTTTCTTGCCAGGAATCTTCTTCCACTCCACCGGGAGAACAGCCGGTGTCATACAGGCACAGAGGATTGCCGTGAGAAGAAACACTCGCGTCAGGGCGTGGCTGTATGCTTTGACAACCGTGCTGAGTTGCTCCAGCGGCACGACTCTCCGAAGATCGGTCGCACCGGTGTTGACAATTGTTTGAGCATCGAGACCGGTAGTTCCCGACAGGCTATCAATGAGGCTGCGAGAGAAGACGTTCTGACTAACGGCAAGGAAGACAGCGCCACCAAGCTGCTGCATGAAGAACGTCAAGGCCAGACCAATAGGCACGTCCGCGCGAGGTAAAACGTACTGGACCGGCAATATCGAGGTCTGAAAGCCCGAGCCAACACCGAAGCCGTAGAGGACTTGATAGCCGATCCAGGCATTGTGCCCGGAGCTAGGCGATAGCGTCGACAGCATCCCCGCGCCGGTCGAGGTAAGAATCGGTGCAAGCAGCATCGGTGGCACATAATAGCCGATCTTCTGCGTGACGATGGCTGCGAGGACGCCAAGGATAACAAAAGAAAGAGCCAGAGGGATGGTGCTGATGCCCGCACGGACTGGCGAATCGCCCTTGGCTGCCTGAAACCAAACCGACAGGTAGTATGTAATGGACATCATGCCTCCGGATAGGAGGAACATGAAGACCAAACTGCCAGCAATGGACCGGTTGAGGAGGACCCGGGTTGGCGCCATCGCCGTATCTGGTGTCAGGACCTCGACAGCGACGAAGGCGACGAACAGAACGGAGAAGGCCACAAGAAGACCGATGACCCTTGGCGCCGACCAGGCATAGGTAGAGCCGCCCCACTGCAGAGCGAGAATGAGGCATACGATGGATGGAATGAAGCAAAAGGTGCCGATCGGGTCAAGCCGTTTGACTTGAGACATCACAGGGAGCTTCTCGCGCTTCGGCTCTTGGGGGTGCAGCAAGACGAGCACTGCAAGCAATGTGAATCCCCCAATTGGTAAGTTGATGTAGAAGCACCATCTCCATGACCTGAGCGAATTAGTACATGGCTCTCAGCAGACGGACACTTGACTTACACATGATCCGTGAAAGCACCCCCTACAACCGGGCCGAGCACTCCTGACACCCCGAAAGCCATGCCGAACATGGAGTTGACAACAGGTCGCTTGGCGAGAGGAACGAGCGGAAGTGTGAGCAGCGTTCCGCCCGAAAATATGAAGGCCGATGCTAAACCGGCAATGGCTCGTCCGACGATGAAGGCGGTAGAATTGGGAGCGGCCCCGCAGAGGAGCGATCCAACCTCGAAGACCACAATCGAGACCAGGAAAACCCATTTCGTCGAGTAGACCTGATAGACGCGGCCGGAGATGGGATTGAAGCAGGCACAGGTCAACATGTAAGAACTTCCATACCAGCCAATGTCCTGAATCGAGTTGAAGTCATCGGTAATGCGTGGAATGGCCGTTGCAATAATCGTACGATCCTGGATACATGAGCGCGATATCCAGCTTTGAAGGTTCCACGGGAAACGCACCAATGCAACCAGAAAGATAGACAAGTAAATGCCGACAATAATCGCCCAGAACTTGGGGGACTTAGGCTGGAAATTCTTCTCGGCGTCTTCATATTCGTTGGCGGACTGGGGTTGCTTTTCGGCATCCGCCTGGCTGTCAGCTGGCTGTGGCTGCTGGACCGGCGGGACTTCAGTCGCGTCGCTGGAGCTAGAAGCTGTAGGAGCCATCTTTAGTCGATGAACGACGCGGTTTCGGTTCGAGGGTTGTGTCTCGGCGACATGTTGGCGGCTGCGAGCTCATCCCATGATATACCCTCTTGGAACGGAGCCATGTTTTCTGCTCTAGCTCGCCAAAGAAATTCACTGTCGAGATTTACGTGCGATCTAAACCCCGAGCGAGCGAGGCGGGTTAATGTGTGGCCGGAACGGACATGATTGCGGACGGTCCGTTGGTGTTGTGCGATTCGAGAAGCTCGTATTCGCCGCCGCTAACCATTTCTCGGGCTTTCTCCTTTCCTCACCGGCCGATCGGACTTTCGCGACACCCAAGTCGTGACTTGGCTCCTTGTACGAGGACCCCTGTGCGGTGGTCGCTCGGTATGCCTTGTCGGACTCAATGAACTTGTAGCGTAGGGAGTGCCAATTCGAACCGGTAGCAAATTGCCCGGCTCAGAAGCTGCCCCAACCGGGCCATCCGCCCAATGCAGCCCAGTCCAACTGGTTCGTCAGGTAAGGGCCGGGGTACGATTCCGACTCCATTGTTGTGTTGTCACCTTGCAATGCCACCACAAGGGGCTGGCTCAGGTCACTGAAGTCCGTGGGCCCGATCGACATTGAAAAGTCGCCCACTCCCGATCCCACGGCGGTGTCTGCATGCTCTATGTAGGAGGTAGACTGTGCAACTCCCTCTACAAGCGCCAGTGTGGCTCTCAGGGACGAGACGATCCTCGGTGGTACTAAAATGTCTCCCGATCGCTCAGCAGTCGCCTCACAAGCATTCCACACCCCAAGGACAAGCTTGGCGAACATTTGAAAGACGGGGCTATCTCCGTCTGTGAAGCCAGTGCCAAACCAAGCCTCGTAGTTGTCGCTCACGACTTCCCAGGCGTGCCTTGCCTGCTCGGTCATCGGCCGCCTCTTGACATCTTGGACGACGTGAATGTATGCTAGGAAGGGGAAGTAGAAGTTGTTGAACCAGCGGAATCGGCTGGTGAGTTGCGAGCCCGTAATCTTCGTATCGCATTCCAGCATCGTCAGCGCATGGGAGAGAGTGGCGTCGCGCTGCTCTCCGGTCCAGCGCACGCATGAAGTGGAGTATCTCGAATAGTCGTCCAGGAGCCGACATTTGGCCAAACTGGACCATGTGGTCCAAATTGTCATGAAGTGGATTGGGTTGTCCGGATCGCAGAACTTGAGATATCGGTCCTGGATTACCTCCTGCAGTTTTGCCAGATCACCGTCTCGCGCCGTAGTACCAAGGCGGGGTTGTTTGCTGGCAACGGCCTTCAACGCTGGACGGGTGAAATCAAGGTGGAACTCGCTGTAACGGACAAAGTCGGCGACTTCGCTCCGTACAACGGCGAAGAGTGCGTCGGTAGAGCTGCATTGATTTGCGGGCGGCTCCTTCATCTCTGGGCGGAGAGCTGAGTCGCTCACGTTGAGAGGAATCTTGCAGTCCCAGGTTGGGTCCAGGGTCTCAATCTTGGAGCTGGCGAGCTGAGCGATGCGACTGTCGAAGAGCATAAGGGACCACCACAGGCGTCGGCGCATTTCGGCCTCGAAGACGGTGCATTCTGTGAGAGCCGACTCGCTGTGAATGCCCATGCGTTGCGCGATGCGTACCGCGACGCCCAGCATCGAATGAAGAGATTGCGGAACGGTGCTCGGTCGGACAGAGATCTACAACGTCAGCAAAGCGGCAGACTCGACAGTGCCAGGGCTCACCAGATAGAGGTACAGTGCTGTGAGGCATTCGCGATCGCTCGTCCGGAGGTATCCAGAGTTGAGCAGTGCCTGCTGACAACCGTACTGGTACTTCGCCAATATCTCGTCCTTTGGAGAGCCAGTCGTAGTTTGGCACTCCTCCTCGGAGAGACTTAGTATAGATGTGCAATAGATACTGAACATGAGAGCCTCTAGAGTAGGGTCGATGGCTGCGACGTTGCTGGCGGCCTCGATGACACGTCCTTGCGTGCTAGGAGTATGTGTGACCTTGAGCAGCGGGTCCACATTGTCCAGGTATACCTGCCAAAGGCTGAAGATCTGAACTGGCTCCGGATGTAAGGAGGAAACGTCGACGGTCGTTCCTCGAGAGCCAAACAGCAGGTGATCGGCATTTTCAGGGGACTGTTCCCACGCTTTCTTAATGGCCGTCACTCGCACCGCGTCGTCTTGCGAGGAGTCGCTGTCGTCGAGGGCGTCCCCGAAACCTTGGGTCATGCTGTGCAGGATGTTTTTGGCTTCATAGCGACTTTCGGGCCTGGCGGCCATGGGGGAAGTCAAGGCATCGGGTCCATCTGAATCATAGCCGCTCTCTGCGTAGTTGGCGCCCTGGTGCGCCGACTCCTTGTGCAGAGGCTCAAACGTGATGTTGTTCTGATGAAGCAAATCCTCATACTTGCGGAGGCGGTCCAATAGCTCCCGCTCAGGAAATCTGCGTCTCCGCTGGCGTGGCGTACGCGTTGCTGGCACACATTGCGCTTGAAACCTGACGCAATTGGAGCACGGGAATTGTCTGTCGCATTTGACTTTGCGTTGCGAGCACAGCACACAAGCAAGCATCCGCTGCGGCTTCGCGCGTTGGCCTTCAGCCGCCCGGAGAGGCATCTCTGGAGAAGTAGCTGGTGCAGACATGGAGGAAGAACACAATCGGCTCCGGCAACGCCTTAATACTGAAATATGCAGAGCTCGCACGAATTAAGGGCGTCACGAGAGCTAACAGGCCGGCGACACAATACAACTACAACTCTTGGCGCCACTATGGAACTCGAGGCTCGTCTGTACAACTTCATTGCCCGCCATACAAAATTTGTGAATACCACTTGCAGGTGGCCTCGGCTCCCGCAGCGTCTCGTGTGTATCTATAGAACCAAAGTAAGGCATACGAATAAATGCACCGCAATCGGCGCGCAATTACTCGCCTCTCCTAGGTGTCTCGCTAGGAACAAGCTGCTGCGTCTGCAACATCTAGATCCCATCTACCCCATTCGCCGCAATGCACAGTTGTCTGGCTAAGGAATGACGCGCTGCATGACTTCTTCTGGTTGACTGACTGCACTCCGGCTAGCAAGTTCAAGTCCAAGCAGGGCTCAAAGGACCCTGCCGCAAGTGATCAACAATCTGAGATGGACTACACTTTCGTTTGACCCGGCCACGGTCCCAGGCCACCGCCTCCAAGTTCAAACGCTTTGGCAGCTTTCAGAACGCCCGCGTCGTCCCACTTCCGGCCAATCACCTGCATTCCCACAGGCAGCATCCCTGTTCCGGTCTTTGCTGGCGCCCAGCCGCAAGGCACGGACAAAGCTGGATGGCCAGTGGCGTTGAATGGGCACGTATTATTCGTGGCTCCAACAGCTAGTTTGATCTTGTCCATCACAGTACTACCGCCGTCGACTTCCGGTCGCAAGTCGGGATGCGGAGGCGCAACCGCTGGCGTTGTAGGGGTGACAAGGATATCGAACTCTTCTAGCGCCATATCATACGCCGCTCTCAACTGCAAGACATGGCGATGGGCTTTGGCTTGCACCTCTGGACCGAACTTCTCCTTTAAGAACGTCTCGCAAAATATGATGTTAATCACGGCCGGGTTCGCCACCCTCAAAAGATCATACATCTCTTGATCAGGAGGCCACCGCAGAGAGAGGTGGGGGATGTTATGGCTGAGGACATCAGGAATTCGGCCGCCAATGGCCAGGCCTGCAAGATGTGACCTTGTGGCTGCTGTCCAGATCGCAGGTCCTAACAGATGCATCGGCACCGACACTTCGGATACTGTTGCTCCGCTGGCTTCGAAGTGCTTGATTGCAGCGGAGCGCACGGTTTCTGCGACCTCTGGCTGTGTGCCTGGGAATGTAAGTGATTCCTTGATGATGCCGACCTTGAGACCCTTGCCAGGGTCCGGTGTAGATGCTAGCTCCTTGGAATAGTCGGTGACGTTTTGCCGGAGCGGTGACTCGGGTGACATTCGAGGGTCGAGGCCGTCGTAACCGGCAACGACAGAGAGTAACGTCGCAATGTCCTCTAGTTTCCTTGCCATTGGGCCTGTATAGTCAATCATCGGATGAAGCCCCGCAATTCCTGTGTATGGGACAAGACCATGAGTGGGTTTCAGTCCATAAATGCCGCAGTATGCCGCAGGAAGGCGAATCGAACCCGCTTGATCTCCGCCCATAGCAAGTTCAACGTCTTCGCCCGCGTCTCCCAAGCCAGTGACGCCAGCAGCACGAGCGTTGGCCAATGCAACGAGACATGCGCCGCCGCTTGTGCTCCCTCCAGCATTGTGATCGCGCAGCCACGGATTGTGTACCGGTCCGTTCGCTGACGTGTAGGACATAGGAGTCAAGGAATAGTTCTCGCATGTAGACGTGCCGACAATTGTGGCTCCAGCTTCCAACAGCCGCTTCGTTATAGGCGCGTCAATCGTCGCGATCGGGTATTTGCCATCCTTGGAAACAAACTGAGGGAACGTTCCACACGTATGTGGCAGTCCAGCCACAGACATATTGTCCTTCATGATTATCTTCCGGCCCTTGAGAATCTCGGAGATTGGCCTCTCCGCCACGAGATTTGCCTGGTGACTCCAGGCATTGTGGCTGTTGTTCTTCACCTTCCAGTACTCTCGTCCACCCACGGTGGGAACCGGCTCAAGTCTAGGATCGACATAGTCCGGCAAGTTATTGACATTCGCTGCTGTCACATCGGCCGATTGAAGGACGAGCAGGTATGCTTCTTCATCTGCCTTAGAAGTGATCCTAATGTTGTTTCGCGCGGCGACATCGTGGAGGACATCGAGAGTGACGCTCGACCTTCGCAGATGTCAGAAATGTGTCGAAGTGAAACTGGGTTGACATACTGCTGACCCTCTGCCAACGCTACGATCGACATCCTCGACAGATTCTTCAGTCTACGCTCCCAAGGATAGCCACCAACACTTTGCTGTCGGGGCAGGAAGTGTGAAGGTCATCGCTGAAATTCCGTCAAGGAGCGACGCTGATGTCCGATCTCGGCGTTCATCTCCACTCTTTTGGTTTCGATCCAGAAAGGAAGGAGCATGAAGGCTTCTCGGGGAGAAACCCTGCGAGGTCGTCAATATCTCGTCGCCAGCACAGATCTCGTCCTCTTCAAGCAGTCTGTAGATGGCGTTGGCCCAACGATGCTCTACCCAGTGCTGGGCTGGTATCAGCCTTGGGCATCAGCGGGGACATTCTCCAACCAGTTCCATTCCACCAGTACCCTGCCCAGATCAACGTCGGCGAGACCAGCGAAGGTGTCGATGGTGACGTCGATATCTTTTGGCTGACAGCCGGTACACCTGTCCACGACTGTCAAATCCACGCTTTTATTATCCTTCCTTGCTCTTATCTTCTTGCCACATAACGGATTTGCATTTGGATTGCTCCCGGCACTGACAGCATCGAAAACAATGTGCGAGATGGCGACAATCTTGTCGCTGTTTTGGGACGTAACGCCGCAGGCACCCAGGCCGGGCTCGTAGTACGTGAGGTCGCCGGTGTAAGGGCCGCCATTGCCCGAAGGTAACGGGAGGTTCTGCGTGTGCTTGCGGGTCGACAGGCCGGCTGCAAGGCCTATGATCAAGACGATGATGGCGAGAACAACCACCGAGATGATGATCTTGGTCCGGCGTTCGAAACCCCTCCATCGAGCAAGGGGTCCTCGTTTCTGGCTTGGGTAGGGAGGCGGCTGTGGTAATGGGACAGGCTTGCGTCGAACTGTTGCTGTCCTTGCCGCATCGAAAGCTGCTTCCTCTGCCTCACCCATGTCTGTAGTGAGTGTGCTTCAAAACGACTATGAAAGACTGAGTGGCAGGCAGGGCAGGGAGCATGGAGTCAGTAAAGGGTAGAAATGTACACGATACAGCAAATGCGAGCGCAAGGAAGACGGGCGTCAATTGTCGCCCATGATCTACCAGGCACTTAAGGAACCCTGTTGAGCCTGTTGTGAGCAGCGACAAGATCTTCGCATCTCAGCAGGAAATTGCGCGTCTCGCTTTCGTGTCAGCCGCGACTCTGATTGGCCAGGTTCGGCGTCCCCAGGTCAAGACTCAGTGACTGTCTCCTCGATAGAAGTCGACAATGGCATTCTGAAGTCTTTTCGGGTCTCGCAGGATCCGTGCTGCATTGTGATAACTGTACGAGTAGGAAAATCGCGGGCCCAGGGACTCAAAGACCATAGTGGGAATCTTATGTTGAGGAGCTGAAGCAATGGCTGGCGATGATATGGCCAGGCCCGTTACCTCAGATCACGTCGTGGCCGGCAGTGAATGCAATGTCGTGACTGCTTTCGAGCTGTCCTCTTCTACACCATAGTGCAATCAAAGAATGGAACCCCAGAGAGAATAAACTCCCGAACACGCAGGGAGGCTCGAGTTCCCCATGGAAAGCCACAAGGATGACCTCATCGAACGCATCAAATGAGGATGGCGCCTTGTCACCGCCTCCCTCGCCATTCTCCGAACTTGAGCTGCCAGTCATTCCCACCGATGACTTGGGGATGATTGCTGACGATGACATCTCCCCAGAATCGACAGAGGCTCAACCGGCATTGAAAGTGATAAGAAAGCGCAGAGCAGCTGGGACGCGTCGCAAGATTACCTATATCTCCAGGCACTTCCCGACGGAGAAGCTAAAAGATGAACAGCAAGAGGTTGAGGTTCCGCCGCCGAAGGAAGATCTGCAAGGCTGCTCTTTTCTGAGAAATGATATTGCTTTGAGTGTCAACCAGGATGACTCTTCGAATATTTCCACGCTCTCGGCGACACCAGGTCGGCCCCGAATCTACTACGGACTCAACGTCGACGAGCTCTCATCTGACTCGAGTCTCACGGATGTTCCCGAAGATATCGGACCCGACCCATTCCTGCCAGATGTTACGTTGCCCAGAGTGCCTTCACTGGTACAAGCGGTCAAGATCAAAACCAAGAAGGTGCGAGTGCCGACAAAGTCGCCGTATTTTGCGTCGCTACACAAGCATCGACCAACGTTCCTATCAACACTACCATTCCCGCCTTTGTCCCATGAGAACTTCGGCTTGATGCAGGAGCGCCTAGCTCACGACCCGTTTCGTCTCCTCGTTGCCACCATCTTCTTGAACAAGACGCCGGGCGAGCGAGCAATGCCAGTCTTCTACCAACTCATGTCGCGCTACCCTACGCCAACGGATCTCGCCAATGCTGAGGTCAGCGATATTACTTCCATCATCTATGTACTGGGATTTCAGAACCAAAGAGCACGGAAATGCGTTGCCATGGCGAAAGTCTGGCTCGAGAAGCCGCCAGAGCGCGGGAAGCGATATAAGAAGCAAAACTACCCTCTGAAAGGCGACGGACGGGACATCGGAAACGCTGAAGTCCTTGACGACAACGATGGGCGTGTGGCATGGGAGATCTCGCATCTGCCGGGGCTAGGGCCTTACTCTCACGATAGCTGGCGCATGTTCTGTCGTGACAAGTTGAGAGACCTTGCTGAGAACTGGAACGGGGAAGGTGCCGAGAACCCAGACAGCTTTGAACCCGAGTGGAAGCGAGTCGTTCCATTGGATAAGGAACTGCGCGCATGGCTTACTTGGATGTGGTTGAAAGAAGGCTGGGTTTGGAATAAAGAAACCGGAGAGCGGACAAAGGCAAGTGAGAAGCTGATGTCGATGGCCAGGGGAGGCGGCATTGTTGTTGAAGAAAAGGATTCCCGCCATCTGACCGTAAAGACTGTCCAAGGAGACGAACTGCAGGATCTGAAAAAGAATAAAAAGGTCGAAAGGACTGCAGGAGGATTCCTGCCCGAGGCCTCAGATACTGGGGACACCAAGGTTGGATAGTATCTGCCCAGTTACGTACGGAGTGTCCTGTCTCATGCAGCTTCTCACATTCACCCGGTCCTTGCAAAGTACGACCTACTGCAATCCAATATGGATGCACAGATGCGTATCGGCTGCAGTAATTGTTATTTCTCAAGCAGAAAGTTAAGGCCTACCGACGTCTCGCGACTCGCCTCCAACATAAACTCCTGGCACATGCCAACGTAGGATTCAGTCGCTGCTCGAGAATGTGCTTCTCCCATATATCGTATCTCAGTTCTGCCGGGTAAAGGAAGCTATTTCGAAAGGCACCTCATGAGACATGGGGGCATATTTCTGGGACGTATGGGTAGCCGCAGGGCCGATGCTGTGTCTAAACCGGATGCACTTTGCTGCCCAACAAGGTAGAACGCAATGCGCGGTCAAAAGCAGAAGATTTGCAGACATGTGGCTGCTACAGTCAATTTTCGCGGAAAGAGTTGAGAACGTACGGACTGTACAGCCCCTGTTGGCTATCATTTCTTATCGGTTGCTACGAGTCTGGGACGAAACTATCCTTCCTAGACTCCGAAATGGATTTAATAAGCTGCCTCAATTTGCTGAATAGTGGTGATTGAAAAAAACGTCGTCCAAACGGACCAGTTCGCTCTTGCCCACCTGCGGGTCCTACGACTTCGGCCCGTTGGACGAAAAAAGGCTCCTCAATGCATGCATACATAGGTGGCCGCCTGACAGAAAGGGCGATCGGAAAGGATCTGGTGGCTGCTGAAGTGGGTGAGTGGGCAAGGCTGATGATGCTGCGCGCTGTCCGAGTGTGCGAGTGTCCGTTCATAAGTCAACGTACGGATACGAGTACAAGATGTGCCAGATCCAAGATGTGCCTGATCTGAGATTTACTCGCACGGTGAAGACTAGAAGTTGGCGAGCGGCCAGTCACATGCGAACAAAGACAGGTCCATACGTAGTCGTACCTGAAGCTGCGGTGACAGGCACAAGACACGCGGGGCAACGTGGGCAACATTCCTGCAATGGCATCATATGCCCATGTTCATTCCATCGGCCCTCAGAGCGACGCAGCCATTCTCGTACCGAACCACCTGTTGCTCAGACGGTTCCAGGTGTCTTCTCCCTGGGAATCCTGGCGTGTGTATCCGCACCGCGGCATTGAGACTCGCCGTTCGTTAAGCGTCTTCCGTGCAACCGCCCCCAATTCCTAAATTCCCGGATCCGTCCACTTCAGCTCCAGCTTAAACTATTCAGCCTTCTCATCTCCGTGTCCGTGACTCACACTGTTACGAGCACTAATAAGCTTGGAGGAGAAACATAGTAAAACGTCGAGATGGTGCACATATCACTGCCCAGAGGCCTGAGCTCACTGGGGAAGAACAAGGACAAAGACCACGCTGGCAATGGTTCGGGTACCAATGGCGATGGTGGGGGACGCCCTAGTCCACCGAGACTCGGCAGCAACAACAACAGCACCGCTGCTCTGGTCGACCAGAAACCATTGATTCTTAAAGTCTACGTTATAAAGGTACTATTGCGCCGGTACAAGACGTCGTGGGCGTCACTAATCATGTCCGCAGGCCCGAAACCTGGCCGCAAAAGATCGGTCTGGCACGTCCGACCCGGTACGTTCCTTGTCGACTGTCCCTTCGAGCTCTGGCTAACAGTTTCAGTATCTGGTCGTCACCCTCGGCAATGCAAGACAGTCGACGCCCTCGATCTCCAAGACCCTCAACCCGGAATGGAAGATATGCTTCGATATGCCTCTGACGGGCGTCCCTCTCCTCGAATGCAACTGCTGGGATAAAGATCGGTTCAAAAAAGACTACATGGGCGAGTTCGATATTCCCATCGAAGACATCTTTCCCAACGGCCAGATACAGACTCAACCGCAATGGTACAAGCTGCACTCCCGCCGCCCTGCAAGCAAGAAAGGGAGCAATGTATCAGGAGAAGTCTACATGCAGTTCTCTCTGGTCGACTCGGCCAACCCGTCCGCCAGTCCCGAGGAGATCCGAAAGAAGTTCCAGGCCTACCTTGGAGCTGAAGAAGAGGACGACGAACTGTCCCGTGTCTCTTCCAATATAGACGATCCCACCATGGACGACGATCTAGATGCGGATGATCTCGATGACGATCAGGAGTCGGTCACAGAGAATGAGGCTCCCCTGAAACCTGCGCTTGTCGACAAGAAAGCCAAGAAGAAGAGGCTGGCCCGCCTACGACGGCGATCCATCGCCGCTAGAGCCTACAATTTCCTGGGAGATGAGAACGATGTCAGCGGCGTCGTCTTCATGGAAGTGATCAAAATCACGGATTTGCCGCCCGAACGAAACATGACGAGAACATCATTCGATATGGACCCCTTTGTGGTTGTCGCAGTGGGTCGGAAAGTCCTCAGAACGAAGGTGGTACGACATAACCTGAACCCTGTCTACAACGAAAAGATGGTTTTCCAGATCATGCGCAATGAAACTGGCTACTCCTTGACATTCAGTGTCATTGACCGTGACAGCTTATCGGGAAACGACTTTGTGGCTTCGACTTCTTTCCCCGTCCAAAAAATGATCCTGAACTCTCCACAGGAGGACCCCGAGACAGGCCTTTACGACCTGCCTGACCCTCCTGAGTATTCGCCGGCAGTACAGCAAAAGGCCCGCTTCCGAATTCCGCTCTCCCGCACCTCGTCCGCTAGCAGCCTCTCGAAGGTCGGTCGTCCCGGGTTGAAGAAGGAGGATTCGAATGCCTCGCTGTCCAACATGAGTACTAATGATGTACTTCGACCCCCACCCCCGACGAGTATGCCCTCAGAGAACAATTCCGCGATTCTGAAGGGCCCCGTGCCTGAACCTCCGGCAGACGACCCGACAATGACCTCGTACGTCATTCCTCTAGAACTCAAAAACAAAGAACGGTGGGAAGCCAAACACAGTCCAGAACTGCATCTTCGAGGGAAGTATTTGTCTTATAAAGCCCTGCGACAGCAGTTCTGGCGGGCCATGCTGAAGCAGTATGACGTAGATGAGAGCAAGAGAATCAGCAAGATCGAGTTCACCACCATGCTCGACACGCTAGGCTCCACCTTGAAAGAATCCACCATCGACGGATTCTTTAGAAGATTTGCTGCAGAGAATGAAGACCTTGGCGAGGTTGACTTGACCTTTGACCAGGCGGTCATTTGTCTGGAGGAACAATTACAAAGAAGTAGTCAGAAGAAGACTCAACTGGAGAAAATCAAAAGCACCGAGGTCTCTCAAGATACAATTCCAGAGAACCCTCCGATCAATGCTGAAGTCCCGAACATTCCGCAAGAGCCGACGGGGACTCCTGGCGAGGAAGGCAGATTACTGGGAAATGATTTGGCTGAAGAAGGAGACGAAGAACATGTCATCGAAATTCGAGAGTGTCCGATTTGCCACCAGCCGAAGCTGAACAAGCGCACCGAAGCCGACATCATAACCCATATCGCTACCTGTGCCAGCTCTGACTGGAGGCAAGTCAACAACTTGGTCATGGGTGGTTTCGTGACACAAAGTCAAGCTCAGCGCAAGTGGTACTCCAAGGTCATCACCAAAATCAGCTACGGAGGCTACAAACTCGGCGCTAACAGCGCGAACATCCTTGTCCAGGATCGCACTACCGGACAGATCAATGAGGAACGAATGTCGGTTTATGTCCGCATTGGCATTCGCTTGCTCTACAAAGGATTGGGCGCCGGTGAAATGGAAAAGAAGAGAATCAAGAAGATGCTCAAGTCATTATCCGTCAAGCAAGGCAAGAAATTCGACGATCCTGCCTCAGTTGCCCAGATCCCAGGGTTTATTGCGTTCCACCAACTCGACATGTCGGAAGTCCTGCTGCCAACCTCCGAGTTCAAGAACTTCAACGAGTTCTTCTACCGGGCTTTGAAGCCTAACGCCCGGCCATGCAGCGCACCCGACCGACCGGAGATCATCACCTCTCCAGCAGATTGTCGCTCTGTCGTCTTCAACACGATTGATGATGCCAGACGCATCTGGGTCAAAGGGAGAGACTACAGTCTCGAGAAACTATTTGGTGAGGCATATCCGCTTGAGGCCAAAAGATTCAAAGGTGGTAGTATGGGCATTTTCAGACTTGCCCCCCAAGATTATCACCGGTTTCACATTCCCGTTGATGGTGTCTTGGGGACGCCGAAAGCTATCGAAGGAGAGTACTACACCGTCAACCCAATGGCTATCAGATCCGCTCTGGATGTCTACGGTGACAATGTCCGCGTTCTGGTCCCTATCGATTCTGCCACGCATGGTCGAGTCATGTACGTATGTATTGGCGCAATGATGGTCGGGTCGACGGTCATCACACGAAAACCCGGCGAGCGAGTCAAGCGAGCCGAGGAGCTTGGATACTTCAAGTTCGGCGGTAGTACGATCCTGCTGTTCTTCGAGCCGGGAAAGATGGTGTACGACGAAGACCTGGTTGCGAACAGTACTGGGGCTCTGGAAACATTGGTATGTTCTTCTATCGGAGATCTTGCGTTGAGGTGTCATACTAACGAGTCAATAGATCCGCGTAGGCATGTCCATCGGTCGCTCACCGAACGTAGAACCATACAAGCCGGACATGAAAAAGGACGAAGCAAATATCACCATGGCAGACAGGCAGGAAGCCCGTCGCCGGATCGAAGGTAGCCTAGCACCTGAAATGGACAACATGAACATGCTACCAGGAGATACGGACGTGGGAGATGCGACTCGGCCAATGAGTTCGTTGAACCCGGCGAATATACAATGATGGCAAAAAAGCATGAATGATGAGCGTATGAATTTAGAATAAGATGATGATGACGGAGGGAGGTTGGAAGTATGAGCATCGGCAGACATGATGCTTACAGTGGACATTCTCATGCGGGTTGGATGGCAAACGTCTGTCGTCTATACATTAGCACAAGCAACGAATGGGCGACTGTTTGGAGAAGATGTAGCCTTGGAAAACAACACCACCTGTCGTATCGACGTTGCGGTTCTTGGACAACGGCTGTCTCATCTATTGTTTCTCAATGTTGCAGTTGACGCCGCCCGCTATGCTCCATGTATGACACGATCCAACCCCCCAACGCATTTTCTCACTTTCAGTATGCCGTTGGCCCGTTCTGGACCCGTCCTCATCAACGCTCATTCATGCACCCACATATCCAACTCCCCCAACCGCAATGTCGCCGGGCCGTCGACCTCCTCATCGTGGTCCATCGCCACCGCGTGGTGGAACGTGTCCCTCCCACCACAGGCGCCCGCCGTGCCCAGACACCAGTCGCCCAGCTGCCGCCCGTTCACGAGGTCGAACATGGCCATGCACCGGCTGTGCGCGTGCACCTTGACCACCGGCCTCTCCAGCAGACGGGTGATTTTAAGGGCGTTGCCGCCCGTGGTGTTGACTCTGTTGGTGGCGTGCCACCCATCCTCCTCGTCACTGTTGTCGCTGTTGGCGCCGCCCCGGATGCGCGTGTATACGAGGCACACCCAGCACAGGCGGTGCGTGCGCGGCATGAACGGGCGGAGTTGGAGCATCAACACGCGCCGGTCCGAGAAGGTGGGCGTGTATTGGATGGTCGGGATGACGGCCGCCGGGGCTGGTGAGGGGGCGCCGGTGTGTGGTGGTGGTGGTGCGACAAGCACCCTCTCGGCCGTGAATGTTGGGAAGTCGTTCAGCGTCGTGGTCCGGGCGATGTAGTCGAAGCGCGTGGTCAGGAAGGCGAGCGCCTTGCACGTTAGGCCGAGACTGATGAGCGAGGCGACGTCCAGCAAGTCGGTCACTCGGTGGAGGATGTCGTCCGGCAGGGCTAGGAAGGGGACCCTGCTCGGGGTGTTATTGACTCGGGACCGACGGGGTCGGCTGATGGTGTTGAGGATCTGTAAAGTGGGTAGATCGGCTCAGGTTAGCGAAGCTCGGCTCAGCTCAGTTCACTTCAGATCGGGCCCACAAACAAAATTTGAATGAGCGATGATAGAAAAATAGAGCTTACCTGATCAGGTACCGTGAAGCGTGCGTGCCGCCGCAGGTAGTAGACGAAGCGCCAGTTGGGAGGAACGTGTCTTCTTCGATGCGGATGGGAAGTACGAGCACGAGCAGCCGTGGCGCTTCGAATTCGGGCCATCTTGAGCTGATGATGAGAGCCGGACAGTGAGGGCAGAAGATAGGGTCAACCAAGTCAAGAACAGTACGAGCGCTAGACACAATTCTCGTGCGCAGGCGAGGGCGAGTTCGAAGCGACGGGTAGCACAAGCAGGATGGCAGCGCTGCTTGTTCACGCTCTAAACCCTCACGAGACAGAGTGCATGCTGCGAGGACTTGGTATCTGGTATAGCAGAGTCATGTATCCCCAGGATAGACCTTGGCGCCGTAGAGCAGTGAAGTGAACCGAAGCGGTGTTTCATCGTCCAGCACGGGTGAGGTTGAATGCCTTGTGATGCTGTCGGAACCTCGACCCCAACATCAACCACCACCACACCCCAGCGACCGGCATAGTCACACCAGCTGCTGCGGCGGCGAGCAACAGAACGGTGAGTATGCGTTTCTGACTCTTCGACTTCTTGATCACATCGCTGTATCGCATGTTGCTGAAGCTGACTCGGGAGTATTGGGTTGCCCACCCCCAGCTAGGCACATACTTGTCGAGCCGCTCTTCGATCCACTTGCGCCATTTGTACAGAGGCGAGGTGACTGACGATCGCATCTCGGTGTAATTCGCCAGCGCTAGATCCGCAATGACACGAGCATCTTCTGCACGTTCCAGTGTGTAGCTGGTGAGAGCCTCCGCTCTGTTGGGAGTGCTGTCCAGCTTCGAGAACAACACGCGCACCGACTCCAGTCCTGCATTCATCCCCTGTCCATAAAATGGCACCATGGCATTGGCAGCATCCCCGACAATCACGACACTGTCCCCAAAATGGTGCGGCGAGCATTTGATGTTGATCAGCGGGAGATGCGGATTGCGCTTGAACTGTGCGATCAAGTCCGCATGGGGGATATACGTTGTCAGGCCTGGGAAGTACCTGTCGAACATCGACACCAGATCGGCGTCAGACCCATTCTCAAGCTTGGAGAACAGGTCAACGGGCCCGAAGAGCGTACAGACGAAGGACTTGTCGAGGTTGGGCAGTGCGATGAACATAAAGCTGCCGGCTGGCCATATGTGCAGATGATTTGGAGAGATGGCGAAGTCACCTGCCTTGGACGGTGGCATCTTGAACTCGCACCACAAGCAGTCGATGTACTCTTGCTGGTAGTCCATGCGGGCATACTTCATCATGTGATGCCTGGTGGCCGAGTGTGCACCGTCAGCGCCAATGCAAAAGTCGAAAGAGACTTCAATCTCCTTTGCGCGACCGGAGGAATTGGCGCTGTTCTGATCCATGACTTCAAACCATGCCTTCTTCTTCCGGAAGTCTGCGCCTGTCATCTTGTGCTGGAAGAAGAAGTTGACATTAGGCAGGGAACCCAGGTGGTCGAGCAAGACTTTGTTGAGCTCTCCGCGGTCGACAGAGCGTTGGAAGCGGCCGTGAACATCATATGCCTGAGACTGTTGGGATAGGCCGCCAGTTGCTGACCGAAAGTGGATCATTCGGCCATGCATTGGGATTGTCTGGTCGAGGATCCTGTCGAGCATATCGGTGTTGCCGGCTGATCTCAGTGCGTTGATGCCACGTTCCGACAGAGCAAGGTTGATCGACTTTGTGAAGTTGAGCGGTGTCGTTTCCTCGTTGCGGAGGTCTGCAAAGAAGAGAGTTAGCCGTCAGATTCGACCAAGTATACTAGGAGAGCGGCTTGGGCAACAGGAGTAAGAGTGGGCATCAATGGGTACATCATCGGCGCAACAAGATATGTGAGCCAGACCGGAGCTTTTCCTTGGTTGATCCCAGATGAGGACCCCAGTTGGCCTTGATGGGATATGGGAGGGCCAAGCCAGCAGAAAGGGGAGGGCTGACAACAAACTGAGAGACAAACGAGGAGGCTCCTCAACTTACCATTCCGCAGTTCATATATATTTACCGTGGCACCACGCGCTGCAGCATAAAGCGCAGCCAGCGAGCCGACTGGCCCGGCGCCAACAACCACCACCTTCTCCCCCTCCATCCCACGGGTAGGAGGCGGACAGGTAGAGTTGAAAGAAGATCAGGCACGTAAACACGCGGACAAAGGCATTTATACACCAAAAGAAACGGACCGATCTACCAGTGAATGCGACTCAAGTGATGAGTCAAGGATGTGGATGTGATGCGTTAATAATTCAGATGATCCTCATTCACGACTTCGGCCTGACCTCGGTACCTTGCGGAACAACTGTTTCGCCGGCTCCGGTGCGCCCGCCGTGTCATTGATGCCGAATTGTGTGCACAAGGCTGCACAAGAGGGGGCGCATCCCTGTCCAGATTGTCCTGCATGGACTTCTCGAAATTGAAGGGGCTATTACTCCTACGAAGATAGATGCATGCTCATTTATCAGCTATCCGGATGCTCATTCGTTGCTTGGACGTGGCGGGGCGAAGGGCGTATTTCGGGTCACTATTTGTCCGGCTCGCCCGGTTTCGGAGTTGTTTTTCTCCCCTTCCACAGGACAACATTTGCGCAGCGAAGGAGATGAGATCTCAATCATGCTTCAGGTCTCCACTCGCTTGCCTCTGGCTGTAGATAGTACCTCTCTCTGCATTCGCAACCGAGTTTGATGGGTGGCGGACAAGTCTTTTGCCAATCCACGACGACTTTCCCTGAGACAGGTGTGCTATAAGCCACCCGTCCAAGTGCGGTTCATTTCTCTATGTGATCGATGTGAATACCCAAATACATTATACAGCAATCTGTACGGCCTTCGGCATACTACCGAGAATGATAAAAATCGTAAGTGCGCACCAGAATATGGAAGACCAGCTGGGCCTGCTTCTGCAGACTCCTCGTCTTACTCCACACAGGTCGTGGCAGGAGCGACTGGCTTGATAGGAAGGCGCCACCTGCAGCATGTCGTTGATGAGCCCGAAGCAGGTATGTACCCCAGGTTCGAGACACCCGATGCTCGCTGTGATGTTAACCCTGGGTGCCCTATCTAGAGCTGGCGGCAATCATGTGAGCTCGAACCCCAGATCTCTCTACCACAGCAGTCAGGCAGTTTGGCATAGTTAACCCGATGTCATATCTAGCGACCCAGCGACGATTGCTCCAGATTTGGCAATCCAACACAACTGCCGGCATTTCAAGAGTGTCGATGATTTCTTAGACTCATTGAAAACAGGAACCTTCACTGCAGATGCTGTCATCGTCGCCACGCCGACTTCTACTCACGCGACCCTTGCGCAGGACCTCGTTAAAGAAAACCTATCGGTGCTGGTGGAGAAGCCATTAGCCGTTACCGGAACCGAGGGTCGTACGATCTTAGACGCATGTCGAAAGTCTAGGGGAGCGGGCGGAAAGGGAATCGTTATGGTCGGTCATCATCGAAGGCATAATTCTTATGTCCTGGCTGTGAAAAAAGCAATTGATGAGGGACGACTGGGCCGCATTGTGGCTATCAATGGAGGTAGGTCCCTATGCTCCTGCGAAAGGATGGAAGAGCTCGGCCCCCTTGCATCGTTGCCTCTGACAGCCTCGTTAAGTGTGGGCTATGCGCAAGCCGATGGATTACTTTGCTATCCCGTGGCGTCAGCAGCTTGGCTCTGGGGGAGTGGTGAGAATGCCCAATGCTCCATGGTCCGGCCCCTGCAGTACTGACCAGAAAAGCAGATCTTGACTAATGCTAGTCACGAAATTGATATCCTTCAATACCTCCTCGGCGACATATCTGAAGTGTACGCAACCGAGGGAGTGAAGGAGAGAGGCTTTCCGGTGGATGAGACCGTACTTGCTACCTTTAAATTTGCAAGCGGTGTGGTAGGGTCGTTCTTGTTCTCAGAGTACGAGTCTCACTCGACAACCATGATTGATTTTAGACGCCTTGATGCTGACCCTTGTCCTTTTGGCAGTGCTGCGACTTCTCCACATTCCTGGGAGGCTGCAACTGGCGAGAACCCCTATATACCCAGAACAGGAGAGACGTGCCTAACTGTTCTCGGGACGAGAGGATCGATGGGCATCCCTTCCTTGTACGTCTTCACCTTCCGCCATATTCTTTGCGGTGCAGCTGGCTTTGGCCTAACACCTGGCAGGACACGCTTCCATTACGATGACCAACCCGCAGATGAACAAAATTGGTCCTTCCCACTTGGAAGAGACGAGAAATCCAAAGCAGAGGTGGACGACATCCCGCCCTTGTGCCGCCAGTTGAAGCACTTCATCTCAGCTGCCCGAGGCCAGGCAGAACCGAATTGTTCTGTTGAAGACGGACTCAAAACCGTCCTGGTTATTGAGGCCATATTTCAAAGCCTGACCCTTCACTCTCCAGTCACGGTTGGACAGCTGTGAACAAGTATACCTGGTTAGAGTGGTTAGAGTGGATAGTCTTACAGTGCCGCCGCGTGGACAAATCGACGCCGAAGCTCAGAGTTAGAAGAGGGGTATTGGACGGCTAGGTGACGATGATGTTATGCGATCTACGACAGCAGGCATGGCACTCTTCAGTCACCGCCTATCAGTCCGTCAGTGGTGAGGGTTGTGATTGACAAGAATGGACCAAGC
Organism: Phialophora tarda; assembly: GCA_016109495.1. Taxonomy (NCBI): domain Eukaryota; kingdom Fungi; phylum Ascomycota; class Eurotiomycetes; order Chaetothyriales; family Herpotrichiellaceae; genus Phialophora; species Phialophora tarda. Next base: position 123,712 of record JADWPL010000014.1, on the reverse strand, counting down.
GATGGCCGCATGAAAGGGGCGCGGGATGTGGTGATGAATGTCTCTGCATTCTTCTCGTACGCAGTCTGACGCCGCCTTGTATCTAGGGTCAGGACTACAACAACTCCTGCCTTACGGCAGGTGAAAATCCAACCTACGCCAATCGCTAATGGCCCTTCCTTCATAATGCTTGCCGCTTGTAATACTGGACAACATGTTTCGATGCGCGTCGCCACTGCATCATGGGGAATCCACCACGTTCACGACAGGATCTGCACTTCATCGCCATCCTGTCCCCCTTCAGCCATCCTTTCGGTGAGCACCCTCGCACTCCGTTCCCTCTCTCTCCCCTCCCTCCGAAACAAATGCCAACAATCCGGAGCCTCGAGGACGTAACGCCCCATCGCCTCGCGAAAGCGCTTCTTGTACTCCCTTGGACTTGTCACTGTGGGCCGTCCCTTCGCACCTCCTCCCCGAACCGGCACCAATCCACGGTCTTTGATCCAGCTCTCGAGTTTCTTATCCCATGTGTACGTGCGTATACAGTCGATGATTCCGACCACGAGTTCCTTGCGGGCGGCATCAATGGCAACCATGAGGCTGTAATCCATCACGTTCTGCCTCGCCAAGAAAAGCGTGTCGTTATGCACGGACGATCGCAATAATTTTTTGGAGTGCTCCCGCGAAAATAGGGGGCTTTCGTAGATGAATTCGACCATGTTCTCGTCCAGGAGGACTTCGCCGCGTTCGCCCGTCGCGTTCATCTTTCGGTTGCGCATGCTTCCCTTGAGGTCAAAGATGCGCGTCGGGACACGATCGTAAAAGAGATTCTCCATGACGAGCAGGAACCAATTGTATTCGAGACCTGTGTTTTTGTTGGTCACGATGATCTGGTAAAACCCAAACATCTTGGCAATCACAGAGGGCAATTCATGGAAGAACGCCTCGGACATTATCTGAAAGTAGTTGGGGGCGAATTTGAGAAACGACTGGGTTTCGATCGGCGACAAAGACTTAAGGATGAACCGATCGTCCAGAGTCTTCAGGAAGAGCGACTTCGTCTTGCCGCCCTTGGAATCCCATTTGAGGCAGCGAGAGAGGGACTCGACAAATCGGTCAGCAACACCGCATTTCCGGCGCACGGCATCGAACTGTTCGGCGAAGAACATCTTGCAGAGCATTTTGGCGGGACCTTCTTGGAACTGGTATTTCAAGTGTCGCCCGGTTTTTCGGAGGAGAGAGTGCATGACGTCGGATTGATCAGCATGAACGTGCCCGCTGAAGTCGACTGCGCAATCATCCTGCGGTGATGCGTTCTGCATGCCGTCGAGCATTGTCTTGTAGTCTTCCGAGTCCAGTGCGAATGCAATGATGGAGCTAGGTTCATCTTCCCGCACGATGATGTCGCAATCGGCGAAGATGTGTTCGGACGCTCCCAGCGGATAGTCCAGGGCCGTCCAGCCACTCGACGACCGTTCAGCCCAAAAGTTGGTCAGCATCTTCATCAGCGAGGTCCGTTCATGTTTCGGCAGCTCCTTGAGGTCGATATCCTCTTGTGACATGCGCATCAGGTCTTCTGGAGAATCCGGTAGAAAGATCTCCTCTTCCGGTTCATCGACATCACTCTCCTCAACCTCGGATGCAGCCGTCGAAGCCTGGACATCAGTCTCGTTCTCAGTAGTTTCGGCTGGTGGTTCTTCGACCAGGATACCAGAATCTTCTTCACGAGAAGCGACATCAGCCATACCCTCCGCTGTTGTTGCTGTTTTGTCTGTCTCTTCAATGGGACGTTCTTCCTCTAAGCCAAAGACATCATCGGAGTCGCCCCGTTCGTCAACAGCCTCATCAACATCCTTGAAAACTTCAACAATGGGCTTGGAAACAGGTAAAGGGTAGACCCGTGACTGCATGCTCCTCTGTGCACGAAGCCTTCTCTCTCGGATCCGCTCTCTTTCGAACTCACGACTCAACTGCTCAAAATGTTTGGCGAGATTTGACACTCGAGACTCTTTGCGGTGTGGCACGGCTCGCGGTATCAGCGACTGACCCTTGGAGAAGGTTTTGTTCTTCAGCTGCGAGAAACCGAGCCGGCTAGACAACTTCTTCTCTGGAATGTTTCCTTCCAAGTCTCCGCTCTTCGCAGACATCACTGGGCTTGGCCTGGAGAAACCGTTGATGGCATTGACGGCTGATAGAGTGTTAAATGGTACCTGAGCCGCGTGCGAGCGCAAAGTAACAGCTCCGGCAGGCTGAGAATGAGCGCGCGAGAGAGAGGGCGACGTCGACTTTGAGTCTGCCGTGCGTCTCGAAGTCGGGCTTCGAATGGCAACATGCGAGCCGGGATGGAGTAGATCGGCTGGATGGGTGGATGGACCAGGAGCAGCAGCGTCCGGGTCCTCTTGCGGCTCGACGATCACTGCTTGTTCGGTATCCGGCCCTGAGACTTGCCCCAGCTTCGGACTGAGTTCGCTTTGCAGAGGCACATCTTCTACCGGCACTGTTGCTGGCTGGAGCGGCGTTGCTATCGCCAGATCTAGATGTTTGACGTCGTCTATGTTTCGAGGTCCATCGAGCACGGATGGAAGATGTTCTACCGCAGATTTGGTAACTTCTGTCACTGTCGCCACACTGGTTTCCCTCTCGCGTGGGGGTGAAGTGGCATGCTCTTCCAACACGCTTTGAAGAAAACTTTGCGTCTTCTCGGGAGATAGTCTGCTAGCCTTTTCGAATGATGGTTTCTCGGACAACGAGTCCTTTTCGTCAATCACCTCTTCGATGGGAGGAGTGGTTGTCCTTTCATCGTCCGACTTCAAAGAAGACACGGAGACATCTCGGTCGAGGAAAATCTTCTTGAGCTGCAGTGTGGCAAGCCTCCGAATGTCCTTTTCTGTCGGGAGATAATTCCTCTCAAAGTCCGCAAAAGCATCATCCCATTCAGACACCTTCTCTTGTGTTGCACGCACGGCAGAGTTAAGGGGTATAGTTTCCCAGTATCTTGAATTCGTATACCGTTCTTGCAGTTGTTTGACAAGGCCCGCATGTTCTTCATTGGCTTTCTTTGTCAGCCTTTCGATCTCTTCACGGCAGGCGTCGGCTTTCTCAGGTTCAACCGCTTCGATGTTGATATTCTTGAGCCGAAGTTTCACAGAGACCATGAATTTGGTGATGCGATGCTCTGTTCGACTGAAAATCTCGTTGCGGAACTTTAGGTCATTGTCAACCTTCCAAGTGAGACTCATACGCGGCACGATGATCTCGAGAAGGTCGATCGGATCATAATGCACGCGCAGGGCGAAGTCCTTATAGCCGAAATACCGAAGATGGTCCCTGTGCAGGTCATGGGGACAAATACCTGCTCGAGCATGCAAATCTGCACTCCAAAAGGAGAGCTCCAAGTACTTCCCAAAGGAATACTTCCACGTGCTGGTCGACATGGGAGTGACGGTGGTCTCCACGCCGCAAATCTTGCATTGACTCCACATCAGAATGACCTCTTGGAAACCGCGCATCTTCGCTGGATATGGCTGCACGAAGACTGAAATCTGTGCTTCACCGTGGACATACTGGCGATGGTGTTCATGCATTTTCTTCTCGCAAGCATCTGACGGGCATATCTCCGTGGCTCGGTAGCACAAGTCTTCGACGTATTGGCCGAGAGTACAATCGGCTTCAAACTCGGCCTCGGTCTCATGCTCATTGTAGAAACTGAAAGCCAGCAGATCCGGGCCTGAGCAGGGAACAGACGTCGCTGTGGACACGAGGCTGAACAAGACGACAATATTTTGATGAGCAAACGGATCAAAGAGGTTACGGTTGCCAGATAGATAGGTTTCCCACTGCTTCTTTTGGCTCTCGTAGTTGTGAGCGGCCTTCTCGTACTCGGCATCGTGTACTGCGTGGATAATTTCTCGAACTTTCCTGCTGGCTCCTGCGAGGGGCCGGTGCACCATCTCTGGGTGGATCAACGTGAACTTAGAATTCTTTCCTTTCTCTTCCAGCGTCTGCTCAGCTGTGAGATCCTGGTCACGTAGTCGTTTCAAATACGCGACCCGTCTTTCTAACTCTCTCGCACGCATGAGAAGATAAGGCTGCATGAATCTGACAAAGGGTGACGCGGAGAGGATGCGAGTCTCGTGCTTGAGAACCAGGTCTTCGTAGAAGGTGGGGACGGGTATATCATCGGGTATGTGCACCGAGTCTGTGCTATCAGTCCTGACCGCCTGATTGAAGCGTCCTTCCTTCTCTAGAGCGATGACTTCTGCATTCGAGACATCTCCCTGGTCAGGAAGGCGAGTCTCTGTCCCCTCGGCACCTGCGCCATTGTCTTGTGAGGCGGCTTCGTTCTTGTTGTTGTCAATTTTGGAGACCAGATTAGCCAGCGAAGCAGTTGCTTCCTCACCGTTGGCAGTTGGCGCGCTCGGTATCAGAGCGAACTCGTCTCGCATCAGACAAGTCTCAAGTTTGAGATTGTAGACCACATAAACCATGAACTCAGTGACCCGTTTGATCTTCGACAAGGTCTCTTCATCTGCTCCCCTGAGCGCGATTGTACAGCCAAGTTGTGGCGGGCACCCCGACAGATAGACATATGTCTTCTTTCGTCCGGCGGCCACGAAAGTCTTGACTTCGAAAGAGTCACAGCTTCCAAACGGGTCGGCCAGCGAAGTCAACTTGTCCATGGACTGCGCGACGCGAGCCTGCGTGCAACGTGATACGGCTTCCAAGACCGAGGATTTGACGTTGAAAATGGTCGTAATGTTCGCTTTCTCCAGCAGCTCAAGAGCGAGGCCTGATATGTTTCGCTGAGCCAATAGAAGGTCAGGCTTGAGAGCAGCGATGCGGCCAACAAGGTTGTTGAGGTATTCTTTTTCTTGCCTGATTACGGGATCCAGACTCATAAAATGCGGCTCGTGTCTTGCATATTCGATCGCGAACGTGATGATCAGGATCCTGGGATTGGTGAGAGAGCGAGCCATGCTCTTCAAAGCGACGTTCTTTGTGAATATGAGACCACTGATGTACGCAGTGTCTCCCGGCCTCCCCCCGGGGATCTTTTTGAGTTTGACATAGTTCCGGATGTCGATATCGTCTCCGCCTTGAACATCAGGGTCGACGTCATCAGTAGCTTTCAGCAGGATCGGGACAAGAGCATCCTCCCAACTTTGGACTTTCGATACGTTGGCATCTCTGAGAAGCTGTCGAAGCATCTTGTGCACATGTTGAATACTTGCGCGGTTGAGCTCCATGGCTGGTGCAGCCATTCCGTGCATGGACGCACTTCGAATCATCCTTGAACGTCCACGATAGATGCTGGGCGTGTCCAAGTAGCCATCTTGACCATCATCCTGGCTGCCGGGAATGATTAGTTGCAATCTCTCCCTGGTCGTCCTCGGCGTTCCACGGTGAATGCTGCTAGAGACGCTCAAATTACGCTTCCGCGAACCTCTGAGCGCCTCAACATTGCGAGAGGATGTGATACTCGCTTCATCAGAATCTTTCCCCAGACTGAGGAACCCGGCGATACTCCGATCTCCGAGTCGCGAGCGACCTTTCCGTACCGCAGCCAACAGGCCACCAATTGCACTTCTGTCACTGTCTGGTCCGCTGCGTGACAACTTGTCCTGGCTCAGAGTTTCACCGATAGACGTGTCTTCATCTGTAGACGGGTCGTCGGAAAGATACTGCGCAAGATCGGGGTCAATGATGCTGTCTCGGTGGAAAGCTGAAGATTTGTATTCCTTGATGCTCTCGTCGGCAGTGCGACGCTGGAACGGAGCTCTGTCTTCGTGATACGCTTTGAAGTTCCGTATGTGTTGGTGTTTCGAGTGGTGTCTCTTGTGACTGTGGCCAATGGAATGAGTCGCTTTCAGTGACCTCGAGGAGCTAGGTCGAGGTAGTGGTCGATCGGTTGTGTCAAATTCCAGGATGGCGGAGTTTCGGTTGGCACCGTCAAATGCCCGTCGCAGGGGGAAGTTCATGGTGGGAGTGCGGGCCATCTGCTCCAAAGACTGAGATGTGACTGAGGCATTGTCGTCCTCAAAACGGGCCATGGCACGGTTGAGGGTTGGCGGATCTGGAGTTCGCGGTCGGGGTGCTGGGTCGCTCAGAGCCAGATCTTCGATAGAGTAATCAGAGGAATCGTCATCATGGGACATGATAATCGATTCGCATGGCTTGCAGACTCGGACAGGACTGTTCGACCCAAAGTGACTTCCGCTGATGAGGAGGGTGCATTTGTTGTCGAAGATCTGCCCACACGTGCGACAGTGATGCTTCCTTCGGAAGGTAGTGAACGGTTCGCCACAGTGGAAGCAATCTTTGGCGTTCTCGTCGCGCATCCAGAACTCTTTACTCAGCAATTTGCTGCGTAATTTGCTGATTGGCCTTGGCTGATGAGTACGAGCCGCGAACTGGGTACGGCCATCCTCGTCCCGGGGGTCCAGATTGGCACGCAGCACACCTGCAGATACCGACGAATCCGATGAAGCGGTACGGGAAACATAGAAGCCTGGTAAGCGTGACTGACTTATCTTGGGAGCCAGCTTGTCAGCTGGCCTCGGCTCCAGCGTGATGGAGCCTGGCGACTTGAGACCCGCGTGTTCGATGGACCGCGCTTGGGCGGCGCTCGCGGTCTTCGATGGTGCTGCATTCTCTGCCAAAAGATCCAGTGGATTTATGTGTCTTTGGTGCGGGGCTGTCTCTTGTCTGTGAACCACTACACGTGCCGTTGGCTTCTCAGTTTGAGGAGACACAAGTATTGGTGGGCTGGTCAAGCCGTCTGTGTTGCCAAAGTGCCCTTGAATTGAGTTTTGAGAGAGTCCCCGCTCATGCGAAGACAACGTGCCCCGCGCATTGAGGACGGGTGAAGTGAGAATGCTGCTTGCTCTGTCAGAGAAGGAGCTCTCTTTTGAGGGTTTCTGCAGAGCTTTCCGAAGACTGTCGCTGTCGGCGCTAGCCGCGAGACTTCGTTGCTGTGGAGATTCAACTTCTAATGTAGAGCCGGTCCTCGAATGGTTTGTGGAGCCGGTGGCATGTATATTGACAGACGTGACCGACGGATCGACAATATGGGACGATGGCTGGGGAGGGCCGGTGGGTGAGCGTAGGGCAGGTGTGGAAGGAACCGAAGGTCTGGAGATACTGGTGGGCTTGGACGACACCTTGGAAGATGGAGGCTCGGTCGGTGGTGTCGGGTCTGAGGGCGTCACTCGAGGTGAGGGAGCCCTGGACGTCAAGCCAGAGCTGAGTTTGGAGGTGGAACTGGCTCGGTCATCGACAACGGACAATGCGGGCTGTGTTTCTTGATGCTGCTCGTCGCCGTCTTTCGCCCCTCCGACTGTAGCCTTCAGTTTGTTGTACAAACCTGATATGCCTCCTTGTATTTCACTGGCCAACGATTTGCCCTCAATGTGAGACGCCGCGGTAGGAGGGTCGGTGTAGTCATTGAAGACGGTCAGATTGTTGGACTGAGAAGCGGCGGTATGGATATTGTTGAGCGCTTGATTGAGTGCATCTTGATCGAGTTCATGAGACAACGATGCCCTCGAGTCTCGGCGACGGGTTCTTCCCAGAGGAAGGAAGATCGATGAGGCCGAGGGGCTGTCTCTGTCTTTCTGATGGTCCTTGTCCTGGCTATTATCGGGAGGAGGCGTCATGGTCGCGGCCAACGTCAATCTGGAGGCCTGTCGGCCGCAGTCAGACGGCTGCTGTGTTGGTATTCGAAGAGCTTCATGCTCATTGATTCATGTCGAAGGGGTTAGCCATGTGCCACAGCAAAGAGGACACCCGCCAGGTTGGTGGCAGCCAGGTAGCAAGCAGCCTAGTGGATGGGTTCATGTGAGTCTGAATGGTGAATGCGTCAAACGGGCTTGGGAGAAATGCCATCATCGGTGGCTCCCATAGTGGCGCGTGTGGCGCATGGGTATGTGGCTGAGTCATTTCGCGGGGAGGCGCGTTGGCTGCGCGTCGAGTCGAGCGCGTTGTAGGGAATGTGCAGGTAATGCTGTCGTGAGAAAGTATCGTCTGCACAACAGCTGCGCAGACCCCACAACCATGTCGATTTCATCATTGCCAGGGCCCAATGGACGTGCAGCAGCGGTGGTTGGCCGACTTCATTGAGTCAGGTCTCAGTGCCTGGTTCCACAAGCTGGGAGGCACTCCGACCGACCAGTATACATTTCGCAAGGTGGACGACGTCCTCCGCCTCACACAAACAACCAAGAATGTCAGGACGGTGCGGCTGCTGAAGGTTGGTCTATTTGACCTCTACTGCGCCTACACTTACTAAGTGCACAGTTACCTCAACTAGGGATTAGAGAACCTCGAGGCGAAGTGTCCGATGGCGCCCACACCATCGAAGCCGTGTTTCCAATCAATAACGCTACTACCCTGCTTCAAGCCGGCGCCCAGCGCGGGATTGTTTTGTGCCTGGCAGATCCTGTCATTCGAGTCACCGCACACGTGAACCCACCGAAGCCACTACTCGAGTTCGATCGATGGGAAATTGCGGATGACAAGTATCAAGTGCCTGAGGAGTCTTCAATCGGGGTGCCTGTGATGCAAGAACAAGCCATACTCGACAGCATGACCAGATATGGGACAGTTAAGAGTCACAACTGTGGCGCCTCTAACCCCACGCCGCACAGCAGCCCCCAGTCAATCGTCTCTCAGGCGCCATTCGCTCCGCGGAACCATGCAGGAACTGATGACGAAGACGAGGAAGATCTCTCCCAGCGTCAATTCTATACACAACCCACCGTTGCCATCAACTTAGCCGGCTCCACGAGGCCTTCACGACCATCACGCCCGGCTGATCCGAAGCTGGACAATGAGGTCGAGAATCTGCAATTCTTTCAGCAGAGGGAGTTGAAGCCATGCTCAAACGCTTCGGATGCGCCTGCGGCAAAAAGGACAGTCCCGACACCGCTTTCCAGCCTTGCGCCTTCACCTCACTCGATCAGTCCGTCGTCTTCTGGGATTCCACATCTTGCTTTCAACGAAGACGACCACGAAAACAGCAGTCCAATTGAAACGACGGAGCTCGTAGCTAACATTGACCTCTCTGCGCAACCATTGCGGACATCCAACGGCGAGAATCAAATCCATGAATGCGCGCAATTGAACCCAGCGTCTCCGACGACTCAACGTGAGGATATTGATGCGCCGGGCGGGTCCCTCCAGCGCTGGCGACTGCAGGCCCAGGGAAGGAGATATATCCCACGGTATGCCTCCAAAATCCCTCGAGACCAAGAAGACTTCTTGAAGTCACTGCTCGAGTCTGGCGACAGCTGGCAACCACCGCTTGTCGGCCATGTACACAGGCCGGGACAAGTGCCGCTTACTCTCCTGGAACAGCTATGCAGTGCAGCTGATAAGCAAGCCCAAAATCCTGTCGCGCCCCCCAACCCTGCAAGAGCTGTCAATCCGCCGGTACGAGAGCCCACCTCCCCCCTGCGTGGTCAGAACGAGAAAAAAGCCGGCGCGGCATCGAATGACGAAGAGGCAAGCCAGGCTTCAGTTGAATGGTCCCAAAGTCCACCCAGTCAACAACGCCGACATAAGCTGGCATCAGTCCAGCCCGATGATGATGGTTTGAGTGAATCAGCACAATCAGAAGATTTGTCTCCGAGCCCATCTCCTCCAAACCACCAAATAACAGCATTGCCCCAGAGTAGTCCTCTAGTGGATCTTCGGGGGAACAGACAACCCGTTGGTCTCGAAAGCGTTCGAGGGAGGCCAGGGCTCAATGGCAGAATTCCGCACGGGGCCCCTGTCAACGAGGATCAGGAGGTCGAGGAGGATGAGTTCGAGCTCCGCTCCAACAGTGTCAGTCCCAGGCCCCCTTCGCGGATTTCTGAACTGCACGTCGAGTGCACGCCTTCGGTGACGCAGACACCGCTGTCGGTTCGCTCCGCGGATGGCGGTTCGGAGGACAGGAGAATCCATGCGGTGAATAACCCTTTTACTTCCTTGCCGATAATGGGTAATTTCAGTACCAAGAAAGTACAAGTGGAGAGAACGCCTTATCCAGGCAACGGCACGGCTGTCTTCCCACGCCCACGTGGAGACCGTATCAACAACGAGGCTCCCCTGTCGAGTGTTGTCCCGGGCACTTACAAGTCTTTATCTTCGGGTGAGGTATCTTCCTCTCATGGAGCAAGCGGACTAATTGAGGCCGCATTGACGGTCAAGACTGCCAAGGTCAAAGCGCCCGCCAGTGCGAGTGGCTCAGCAGCAGCCGACACTCCATCACAGGCCGAACCGCCCAAGACTCCCCAGGGAGAGCCGATCATGAGGTCAATGGAGCAGCCGACCCCACTGCCCGTTTCGCTTGCAGCAGGTGGCTCGCAGCGGTCCCCCGAGGATCGTGCCCAAGCTGTGATTTCCAGTGTTTCGAGAGATACGAGAGGCCCCGAGGTACCGTTTCACGATTTGAGGACAGAACAGGCTAAAGATGGCGGCCAGGACCAAGCTGAGAGCGTTGCTCGCCAGACTGACGACGAGGACATTTCACAGCAAACAATACATCCGGACGGACCCGTGAACGGGGCAAATTTAGCACCTGCAGCTACAGAGAGCTCATCAATCCCGGCTTCCGTGAAAAGGAAACGAGATGACTCGATGGGCAGCATTGCTCGGATGAAAAGACGGCGACGGACTACGGAGACCTCTCCCGTTGACGCCGACTCGGCAATATTCGAAGAAAGAATTGGCCGTCGTGAGAAAATGCAGGCCACCGGCAAACCAAACTCCCCCCTGCGGCGACCATCGAGCTCGTCGATGGATGTGGACAGTAGTAGCAGGCTACAAGACGCCCCGTTGAGCATTGCAGCGCAACCTCAAATGCTGGACTCTACAACCGATACCCGACCGTCGTCTACGCCGGTCACTCGCCAGTCTACATACAGTGGAGTGTGGCATATTGAAGACAAAATTAGACCGGGCGACTCAGCTTCTCTGAATTGCCTCGCCGCCGAGGCTGCCGCGTCAGAACGGGAGCTCTTCTCTAAATATTGCGCGGCCTATCCTGACTATGAGGGCGACGCGGACGATTTTCGCCGGTCATATCACTTCATCCAGGGCGTATTGAACGATGAGCCCAACAAGATACATTCCTCCCTTCTAGACGATGCAGTATTCCACCACTATTACAGTTATCCGCCTTACAAAGAAGCGATGGGATTTGTAAAGTTTTTCAACGAATGCGTCGAAGATCCGTCGCATCACAAACGGATCATCAAATTGGCCGCTGCGGACAAGCTACCAAGTCACAACCCGCTGCGAAGATCAACTTTCACAGCCAACAGTCTACCCCGGGCGCTGCCATCACCCGATCCTCGCCCTGCACTAGCGAGCAGTTCGCTTCCAACGCCATCAATGAAGGACGGGCTCGAGACTCGGCGAAAGCAACAGCAGGTTCTCGTACCTACCAACGCAGAGCCTCCGGCAACAGCGGCTTTGTCTCAAGAATCTATTGACAATATCGAAAAGTGGCGTGAGAAGGCTGCTCCGAGAGTTTCGCCAGAGCTGGGCACGGCAGACATTGACAGGAGCCTTCTTCCGAAATCCGTGTCTCTTGTTGCCACGCCATCTCTGCCCTCAAAGACCAGACATCTTCCACAGCCTTTAGAGAGACCGGCACTTGCACCTACACCCACGCCAAAGCCAACGGGATCCAATCTGAAGAGCCGCAGCCCTGCCAGTCCAGCTCAGGCGCAGCTGGACCCGTCAGCTAAATCATCCGTGAGACCACAACCGCCCTCGTCAGCCGTCAAAGCAAGATCAGCAACGGACACCGCCCCCCTCGCGTTCATTTCGCAAGCTGCCGAAGGAGGACGGTCCGGAAAATGGTTCACTGAAACAAACACGGCATTTACCCATTTTGAGAAGGAGTACGTTCGGTTGTATAAAGAGAAGAAAGGCAAAGATGTGGTTGCAAAGGCCAGGGCTTCTGCGCCTAGTCGCGGTGTCACTGGTATGGGCATCGATATCTTCTCCTGGCGGAAGTGAATCACTGAGTGGTTATGATACATAGGTCTTACGAGGATCTCGGTTTTCGAGTATTCTGCGCAGGTGCGTGGACAATGGGGTGAATAAGAAGACGACTCTTTTTGGTGAACAGACTATTGTATATGATTCAGTTCCTCGAGCTGCAATAAGCTAGGCACCTTGCGGCAGCCCCTGTGCAAAAGAAGGTATCTACACCTCGCTGTACCTCGTACGTGACACTCCCTTTGATCACCCTTGAATCGTTCGAATCCCCTTTGCCTCTGCTGGCGGCCCAGTGCAAGCGTACAGAATTGAGCCCGTCGTCGCCAGAAATGGCCACTCGCATTCGCCGTCAAGCGTGGGCGGCCCAAATTCACTCCGCGCTCCTTCCGCTCTGCTCTGGTCTTCTCTATCGATACGCACGAGAGCCTCGGCTCCGACGTGGATGTGACCCGACCGAACCAAGACACGCAATGCAGGTGATTGCGGGGTGCAGCACGACAACCGCGCAGTCTGTCTCTACGATACATATTTCTAAACCACGGGCAGCTGTGGTTACTTTCGTATTTAAGAACCCGCGAAGGACTCCGAACCAGAACCAAACTCTGCGCTGATATTAGTGCCTTTACCCATCGATCGACCTCCTCGACCCAGCCGGGCAGTGAGCGCCCAGTTCCAATACTGTAATCCATCGAATCGACTCGATTGGAGAGCACGCTCCTCACCAGATCACCGACCAGTGCAAACGACCAAGCCATTCTAACCGGCCCCTCTCGAACATGTCGACCGTAGCATTCGCCGCTAGCGTCACGCACGCCCTCGTCGCCGTGGGACATACGGTACGTTGTTGCCCCTGCTCAATCTGGATTTATATTTATCATCTCCGCGCCGCGTTTATGCGCGAACTGCGTCGACTGCCCGACTAAAACCCGTGCTAATACTTTGCCATTGATTACTCGCGCCCACAGGTGCACGGCGTCAACACGTTCTCGCTGCCGCCCTTCCGCTCCCTCCCCGCCCTGCTGGCCTGCTATGCCAAAGCGGGCTGGTACCAGGGCAGCGCCTTCTTCACCATCCTCGCGCTGTATACGTACCAGTTGTCGAAGAGGCCGGCGGGGAGCTGGACCCAGATCGACCGTGCGATCTTGGGCATGTTGGTTGCGTGAGTTGCTCCCTCTCTCTCGCGTTATCGTATTTATTTTGTGTTCCCTTTTTCTGGAGGGGTTCGTCTCTTGACTTTTTCCTCTTGTTGCTCGCAGTGCAGTGTCGGCGCCTTGTTGAGAGTCTATGGCGGGGCTAACACGCTCTTGTTTCCCTTACCTAGGGTCTATTGGGGGAGTAGTGCGTGGTATTTCAGGCATGGAGACCGGCCGACGGGGTTGGTCACTGCTGTTGGGGGGTTGATTACTGCGGCGGCGGTGGCGCAGTAGGTATTAGTACAGTACTCTGTACTCTGTACTAGTCGCTAGGTTGGAAGGCGAGGCACGTCAAGGCGAGGCAAGCCGAAGATAGGTGTTAGGGAAAGGGATACAGACCGCCGTATGGAAATGGCAGTCGTATGTAAAGGAGGAAATATCACGCTGGGCGAAGAGTCATGTGTGGTTCGAGGCTGATGAGAGTTGCTCGAAGAAGGAGGCGACGACTTAATTATAGTACGGTCAAATCCCAGTCATATCTCTGCATTAAAAGCATTGGCGTGATAAGATATCGTGAATATCTTCACATGTTCATTAATATTTCATATTCGTGTTCGGCTGGCGGTACGGTGATCCATCGTCATGGTCACGCCTCATGCGGCCTCACAAGCCTGAAGCCCCGATCCGTCTTCTCCCACTTGACCTCCATCTTCTCGGCCACGCGGACGACCTCGCGCGGGCTGGTGACTTCACTCACGGCGGCGCGCGCGTCGCTGGTCAAGGGGTGCGAAAAGGCGGCCAGACTCGAGCCCTTCCAGAGCAGGGTCTTCTCCCTGGCCGTGGTGACGATGGTGGCGACGAGCAGCAGGAGCGCCAGGCCGAGCAGACTGGCCGGCAGGGCGAGCCAGCCCCACCGGACCTTGACGTGCGGTTTGTCCTGGTACGCGACGCCCAGGGCCGTGGGCTCCGGGTCCGGCGTCGACTGCAGGCGCATCGCGTAGCTCATCGCCTGGGCCAGGCGCGTGAAGATGGCCTGGTAGTTGCCGAAGTTTTCGCCCCCGAGGAGCAGCGCCGTCTGGCTGGTGCAGGGTGTTTTCGGGTTCACGCTGCCCGCGGCCGTCACGCTGCAGTTGCCCTGCCAGAAGGTGGAGAAGAACTGCTTGATCGAGAGGAAGTTGGGCGTCGAGTAGACGTTCGCGCTGGGGTTGTCCGTCGTGGACACGTTGGTGAAGGACGACGGCGGCTCGAGTACGTACGCGTTGTCGACCGTGCTGTACTGGCCCGTCGTGTAGGTGTCGATGACTCTCTCGTCCAGCGCGCCGGACGAGACGGTCGTGTTGAATTTCTGCACGCAGTAGTAGATGCCGCATTCCATGGCGGCCTTGCTGGCGACGCTGAACGTCATGGCGTCGGCACTGCCGTACTTGGCGGCCGGATTGCTCGCGCCCCAGACCGTGGTGATGGCGGAAAGCACCGAGAGCGTCGTGTCGGCGTCGAAATGCGGCGAGTCGTGCACGTTGCTTGACATGGCGAATTGCGTATAGTTCGTAGACGGCAGTCCCGAGCTCTCCAGACCATTTGGGAGCGTGTAGTTGCAGTATTGCACGGGGACGGCGGTCGTGGTCGTGGTCGAGCTTTCAGCTTGGCCATAGTACTCGTTCGAGGGAACTTGGGCGGTGCCGCATGTGCTGCGGATCGAGGCCGTGATATCGTGGCACTTGGCGCACATGCTCATCGAGGTATACGTTTGCGGCCACGTGCAGTTGCCCGTCGAGCAGGAGACCTTCATCTCCGGCGCGTTGACGAACCACGGACTGGAATAGGCGCTGGAGTATTGGAAGATGCCGGAATAGACTGCTCCGATAACACTCCCGGGGACTTCAGTCGTGTCTGGGGGACCGTCAGTCTAGGCAAGAACACACGCCTGTGGCCGATAACAGACTTACCGCTCGTGTATTGCCATTCGTTGTTGGTTCTCTGAATGGCCGAGGCGCCAACGGGCACTGCTCGGAGTGGGTAGACAACCAGCGCTTGGAACGAGAAGCCAACGCCGAGGGCGGCGAGGACAATGACGGCACCCACACATGCCAGGCGTCTGTGAAGTCAGCCAACTGTTCCGCGGGATATTCTCGTGCGCCGTTTGACTCACCGACCACGCAGAGTCCACAGAAGGACGATCGATCCCAGCGGACCCCGGGCAGCAGACTCGAACTTCTGAAAGTGTGCCAGAGGCCGGCGCCCTTTCTGGAACCACACCCATTTCAGCTGGTTGATCGAGGCACCGACGGGAATGAGAATGCCCGAACTGAAGGCCGTCGCAAAGATGGAGATGATGGTGTTGATGGTCAGGCCGAAACTCTTGCGATAATGGCCGGCACCCACGGTCAATGTCCAGTTGGGCGATTCTTTGCCATTGTGAACAGCAAGGAGGGACACGGTGCCGATGAAGCAGCCCAGCGCCAAGGTCCATCCGAAGAACTCGAAGAGCCAGTACCTCTCGATGGCGTCGAGCACCCGATTCCGTAGAGCCTGCAAGGGCGTGACATTGCCGTCCTCCGAGCAGGGCGCATGGTCGTCAGCGTCTGTTATCTGGACGTGGCCTTCCTTCTGCGACATGTTGAACCCGTCGTTGATGTATGTCGACATGCCTGCCGCCGGTGAGGGCTGAGCTCCCAAATACGAGGTACCTGAGCCGACGACATCTTCGGCCGATCAGACATGGCGCGGGCGTTCCCCTTGAAGTCCTTCAGGTGCTCGAAAATATCTCGGGTTCGACGGCGAGACCGTGGTGGCGTTCGACCCGGCAAGCTGGATGCGGAGCCCATTGTGCGACGTTGAGCAGTGAGGAAAGGTCATGCGAGACACGCAGGCCCGCGGCTCTGGGCTAGCGGAAAGAAGTTGTCGATAGTGAAGCGAGGCCCGAAATAGGCGATTGAGGGATGGAAAAGTGGAAATTGGAGAGCCCGAAAGAAGCCAAGTTCAGCCACCGGCGGTCTGGACACGACGACGAGACTTTCACCATGCTGGCCTCGACTCGTCCACGCTGGTCGACAATTGCCCTAGGAGCTAGTATCAGCCGCCACGTGTGAGAGAGCCCGCTCGCTTCTGTTCGACCTCCCCCTTTGGCCAGGGCGCCGCTGAACCATGATCATGATCCATCCCCTTGGCTCCTCGCGCCTGGACGAACAGACTGTCGACCCACTGCACAACACACTACTCTGAGCTAAGGCGGACATGCGAGTCGAGGAGCTCTTCCATAGCTCCTCACATGGCGGTGTCAAACTTTTGCACGCGGCATCTGGATGTTTGTGGCTTGCCCTGCGATAGCTGGACGCTCCTCTCGGAACATCTAGATTCAAACCTTGCCGCCCCGTTAGGGACATCCCAACGCTGCATGGAGGATGGCGTGGAGATATCCCGTAAACGAGAGTCTTTTCGTCTTTTTCGCGTGGTCCAATTTGCGGACCGTTGCAAAAGGTAAGAATGGTCGGACAGGTAAGTTCAATTAATACCTCGCGGAGCGCCCACGGTACCGTTGACCGCCCTCCTTCGACCTGCGGCACCCCGAGCAACACCCAGCACTACCTCGACTCCTCGTCCAAGATGGCCGGCAAAGGAGCCATTGTCACGGTGCAAGACGCCATGTCCGACTACCAGGAGAAGCAATCGAACCATTACCCCGGCGGCAGCGTGGACATGGCACGCAAATCCTCCAGTCCCATCAACAGACCTCAAGCCCCAAGACAACTATCGGACAGTGACAACGAGGACGACGGATTGACACAGCTTGGCATCAAGTGGCAGAGGATACGGAAGAATGTCCTCCTCCGATACATCATTTACATCGTCCCGGTTGCCATACTGCTGGCCATCCCCATTGTCCTGTGCGCAACCGTGTACAAGGATAAGAAGATCATCTCCAAGTTCAAGACCCAGTCGCAGACACCGATCTTCTCTTCGAACGTCACGTCCGTCGAGCCTGCTTCCGCCAACGGCACCGCGACGTACAACAACACTGCGTCGACAGTGTACCAGCAAACCACAACGACAGACGACAAGGACGGCATCCATCTGCTGGGCCTGTTCATCTGGATCGAAGTCGTCTGGGTCCTCCTGTGGGTGGCCAAGCTCCTGGCTCAGGCTGTCCCCATCATCTTCCAAACCGTGGGCGGAGCAATCCACACGGGCATCCGCAAATACTGGCTTGTCCTCAAGGCGGTCGAGATTCCCCTGTCGCTGTTCTTCTGGGCCATCCTCTCCATCGCGTCATGGTCGCTGATCTATGTCTTCGACAAGCCGTTCCACGCCAAACATTCCGGCAACATCAAATGGCTGCACACGCTGCACAATGTCCTGAAGGCCACCGTCGGCGTCACGGCACTGTACCTGGTCGAGCGGATGCTCATCCAGATGATCAGCGTCAGCTACCACGGCAAGCAATTCTACGACAACATCAAGGAGCTCAAGACTCTGAGCCGCGCCATCGAAACCATGTACGACGTCTCGCGGCAGAGGTTCTACGACAATCACCCGCTCTTCATTGAGGACGACCTCGACATCCACGACACCAAGGGCTACCGAAAGGACCGACATGGCCGACTCCGGAACAAGGATCAATCGACGGCCGAGTTCATGACCAATCTGAGTAGCACCGCCGACAAGCTGACCTCTGTGGTGGGTTACCTGGTCAGCGATATCGCAGGGAAGCAAGTCCTCATGCCCACTGCTTCGGGGCCGATCGTCGAGGCAGCCCTCGAACGTCCCGTCAGCGCCGAAGCTCTCGCTCGACGGATCTGGAACTCCTTCACCAACTTCGGAGAGACGCAGCTGGACCAAGGCACCATCGTCACCATGCTGGGGCCCGGCCGCGAGTCACAGGCCGTGTACATCCACAGCAAAGTCGACGCCGACGAGAACGGCGACCTCACGATCGAGGAGATGGTCGAACTCGTCAAGAAGGTGGCCTCGGATCGCCAGACCATCTGGGAAGGCGCCAACAACGTCAAGGACGCCATCAAGGTGCTCGACCGCGTGCTCGGCGTCTTCGTCTTGATCTTCATATTCCTCATCTACGCCGCGTTCTTCTCCGACTACCTCGCCAACCACTACACGCAGATCTGGTCAGCGTTCACGGGCTGCTCGTTCCTCTTCGCCAGCACGGCCGGCGAACTGTTCGCGGCCTGCATCACCGTCTTCATCAAGCACCCGTACGACGTGGGGGACCGGATCAACGTCAACGACACGGAGATGGACGTGGTCAAGATCTCGCTCCTG
This sequence comes from Phialophora tarda, assembly GCA_016109495.1. Classification (NCBI taxonomy): domain Eukaryota; kingdom Fungi; phylum Ascomycota; class Eurotiomycetes; order Chaetothyriales; family Herpotrichiellaceae; genus Phialophora; species Phialophora tarda. Next base: position 105,335 of record JADWPL010000014.1, on the reverse strand, counting down.
TACTCGGTCTTCCGCGAGGTCAACTCCAAGCAGATGGTGCAGATCCCCAACAGCGTCATCAACGGCGTGTGGATCAAGAACCTGACGCGGTCCAAAGAACTGCGAGAGCAAATCACGCTGAACGTCAACGTCGGCACCTCGTTCGACGACATCGAGACCCTGCGCGGCGAGATGCTCAACTTCCTCACGGAGAACAAGCGCGACTTCATGCCCGAGATCGACATCCAGCTGTTCTCCATCGCCGACCTGTCCAAGCTGGAGCTCCGCATCGAGTTCCAGCACAAGGCCAAGTTCGCGTCCGACCACGTCCGCGCCCAGCACCGCTCCAAGTTCATCTGCGCGCTGTTGACCGCCGTGCGCAAGGTGCCCATCGACGGGCCGGGCGGATCAGGCCCTGGCTCCGGCTCGATGGAGTCGCCGAACTACAGCGTGGCCATCACGGACGACATTGCCAAAGCCGCGAGGGCCAAGTTCGACGAAGAAAAGGACAAGAAGAGGATGAATCCCAAGAACAGGCCTGCGGAAAGCGAGATCGGCGTCGCCGTCGGAGGAGGACCTCTCGGCAGCACGGGTCTGCAAGTCATGCCCAGCACGGCGAGGAGCCGAGTAGGCGGTGGTCTGGGATCCGACGACTTTACAAACATTTCTTTGCATCGGTGAGGACGCGCATTGAGGGCATGATTTTCATCCATGAGCATACTTTTTGGTCACGGTCCACAACGTTTTAAGCAAGGCGATTAGGGGTTCCGGTGTAGAGTAGACTGGCTGGAAATATTCTGGGGACCTGCAGGTGTCACGGAAGAGATGTAATTCAAGGACCTTACCTATTTCAAAATCCATCACTTGATGGCAAGACAGACTCATTTACCCGAAGACCACATCTCGAGAAGACACTCATGAGGCGGCGTGTGCGGCTGATGGTTGACCGTACTCTGCACTCTGTACGTACACAGTCCTCCGTAGTCGGTGGGTGGTTGGCCGCTTGCCAATTCTTACGTCATCAGCCGAGGCTCTCGCTTTGACAACACCGAGACGGCCGTCGCGATTCGAATTCCATTGACTGGAACGAAAAACACCAATGCCTCTGATATCGTGGTACACCCAGCTCGACCCCAGTCAATCAAGCCTCTGAGATCCATTCAGCCTCCGTCTATCCATCCATACGAGTGTATACTCACACGCTCACTCACCTTCGCACACACACACCCTCACACTAGTGCACCCACACCGCGGCAATGCTCGGCCTCGACATCGCCTCGAAGCGGAAACGCAAACTATCAGACTATCCCTACCGTCTGGAATATCGATTACGATGGTAAGTCAGTACGTACATGATTTACGCATTTTGGACGTGCAAGTTCGGGAGTCTGTAGCAGAGGTATGTGAGTGAAGCTGCTGGTGGCAGCTAGCTGTAGTGCTACAGCTGCTCAAGCCGACCCAGCCCAACCCATGCCGACCCACGCCGACCCAAGCTATGTGGGAGGGAAGAATTAAAAAGGACTTCTTCATTCAATCCCCGATCATAAAATACTCGAAGCACTTCCCCATCATCAACGCTCACGGCATAATACACTTCGAGATGTTTCTTGCTTCCTGCTTCCTGCTTCCTGCTTCCTGCTTCCTGCTTCCTGCTTCCTGCTTCCTGCTTCCTGCTTCCTGCTTCCTGCTTCCT
>JADWPL010000014.1:0-103565 GCA_016109495.1 Phialophora tarda | reverse complement strand
CTCCCTCACCTCTCTCCTCATATGTACTAAGAGAATATCCTTCCGCGCAGGAACGACAACGACGTCTTCGGCCACATGAACAACCCCCTGTACGGCGTCCTGTGCGACAGCATCTCCAACCAGTTCCTGATCGAGCGGTGCGGGTACACGATGCACAAGGCGCCCTTTAGCGCCATCATCGCAAACACCTACTTCGACTACTTCGGCAGCGTCGAGTATCCCGGCGTCATCGACGTCGGCCTGCGCGTCGCCCGCCTGGGCACCTCGAGCGTCGTGTACGAGGTCGGCGTGTTCAAGAGGGGTGACGAGGATGCCAAGGCCGTGGGCGGGAGTATGCACGTCTGGGTCGTCAATGAAGGGGGCGTGCTCGGTCGCCCGGCCAAGGAGGGCATGCCCGTGCGGGTGAGGCGCGAGTATGAGACGTTGATGGAGGGTGCGGGGGCGAAGTTATAATCTACTATAAATCTATAGGGCACAGGCCATAGGGCTAGACTAGACTGACTCACGACCGCTGTACAGTATCGCGCTGCTGCTGCTACCCCTTCCACACCTCCAGACACGCCGCATTAAAGGCGTCGGGAAACTCCCACATACAGGCATGTCCGCCCTGGATCGTCACCCAGACACTCCCCTCAATCAAGGCATGCAACTCGCGCGACAAACTCACGGGGATCAAAATGTCGCCTTCCCCAGCCAGAACCACAACCTGCATGCCTTTGTCTCCCGGACCCGCGCGCCCCAGCTTCCCAACCACGCCCCGCGTGTCGAATGTCGTAATGACATTCAATTGCGCGAGATAACTCCGCAGGCCCATATCCCGATCGATCTGCGCCATCTCGGCCTCCATGGCCTGCACGTCCGCTGTCTTGCTCTCATCCGAGAAGAAAGCAGGGGTAAATGCCCAGAGGGCCACGTCGCGCATCACGTCCGCGATGCTCATTCGACCGGCCATGTCGCGCCAAAGGGCGAACATGCGGGAGCAGAACGGCCCGGGCGCCGCGTACGTGCAGGCCAGCGTGAGGGTGAGGATCTCGCCTCCTCCCTCCATGCCGGGGAGACAGTAGGTCAGCGCGTAGGTCTGGGCGATCATGCCTCCCATGCTCACTCCGAGGACGTGATACGGCTTCGGCACAGCGAGGGTGGTGATCAGGTGGCGCAGATCGGAGGCCATGGTGGCCGCGGTGTAGGCTTCATCGTCGCGCGAGGGGCGGGACGACAGGCCGACGCCGCGGTTGTCGTACGTCAGGACCGTGTAGCCTGCGGTGGTGAAGGTGGGGACTTGAGTTGACCAGGTCTGTTGCGGGTCGGCGAGGCCGTTGATGAGGATGATCCAGGGGGGAGGGGACCCTGCGGCTGGGGGTGTTGCGGGTTGGTGGATCGTGTAGTTGATCTGGATTGCGTCGGAAATGTGGTGATATGGCATTCTGCGTAGAGTGGAGTGGAGTGGCTGTTCCTGTACGACGACCAGTACTGTACCAGGTAATCTTCCGAATATCCGCGAGGTTCGCAGTAGCTTAGGTCCTGGTGGTGTCGTAGATGTGTCTTCCAGAATCAATGGGACAGATTTCGCGCTGGTGGGAGGGGCGAATTCAGCTCAATGGGCCCACAAGGATGAGATTCGATGTATCACGATGCGGACACGAAAAACCCGGCTCTGGTGGCGCCTCTGTTTGACAGAGATAGTGAACAGCGACGTTGTCATGATTCTTGGGCAGAGCGTGTGAGACTGGAAATGTCGGTGTTTTCCGTCGAGCTGACAACTCCGACAAGGCTGGGATGGTAGAGACATGGCAGGACATGCGTATCTTGAATCCATTCTCCATCACGTCCAGGCTTTCAGTCGTTCGACGTGCCTCGCTTTCTTCAATTCGCACCCATTCCATCAGAGCCAATCCAATGACACGCCAAATCCCTACCAACATAACCCAGAAGATTCATCTGTGATTTCATAGCATATCCTTGAACAGTGCCCGATCTGTACAGCCAATCCTGCCAAAACACAAATCTCTGGGCCGCCGATGAACAAATACTCTCTCTAGTGATCCTCGTGAAGCATCTGCACGTTTCCTTCATCATGGCCCCCGCTAGTCCAGGTATGACTCCAGTAGGTAATCGCGTAGCTTGGCCAATGATCCGTGGCCAGCAATTTTTTACATCTCCCTGCACTGAAGGTGTTCTTGGTTGCCCAGCAGATCTCCCGAAACGCCTCGCCGTCACGCTCCCACGAATACGGGTAGACATACTGAAATGGCAGCACCTCGACGGAATGTTTCAGTCCCTTGCGTGGATTGAATTGTTTGGCGGTCGGATTCTTAGCCACGTGCTTGTCGAGAGCTTCTCCGACCCATTTGCCTTCGGGTTCGTTGTATTCGTTGATCATATCGTAGAGTTTTCCAGGCCCAGTAACTCCTTCGACCGAATCGGTATTGCCGTCGCTCATTTGTTTCATGACGGATTCCAACACGATGAGGAAGAAAGGGTGGCCCGGGGTAGATGCCATCCATGCGTTGGGAATCGAGTTTGAGGAGCCCGTGTCGGTGCCCATTCGTCCAAAGAACGCTTTGCGGCCGCTTTTGGGCAGATTAGGTGCTTGCGATTTGGGTTTCGAATGTGTGATGGTGGATACGTTGAATTCGGCAAACATTTCATCATGCGGTCGTAAACATTCGACGTCCAAATCGGCATAGACGCTATACATCGGTTAGCTCCTCCATGTACAACTCTCGGAGATCGATTTCTCACCCGCCAAACATGTACATGTACAGATTCCGCACCAGGTCCGCACGATATATAACCCCCGGCAGTCCCAGATATGTCTTTAACAACCATGGAAAATGCGTCCTGACCAACTCTTCATTGTCTTCGTCCGTCCACAGCACCCATTCCCAGTCAGGATGCTGCTGTCTGCACGTCGAGCTCCATCGTTCAAACTTCGCCGGGAGCTCCGTCGAGGACCAGCTCTGGTGTATAAGTTTGGGTATGGCTTGCAGGTCGCGGGAGATCGGTCTCTTCATCAGTTCCACTGGCCTCAGCGACTTCGCCTGCTTCTTGTGTGAATGTCTCCAAGAACCCATATGAGAGGTGGAGCCGCTGCTGGAGTTGGCTCCAAGGCTACCGCCCATTGACGTCGGGTCGTAAGTCGATCCTGTCATGTATATGATGGCGAGAGCCGCCAGAACAAGGCATGCAATCCATCGTAATGACCTTCGTGAGCTATAGATCTGCTGGAGGGGGTTTCCGTTCCGAGACGGACTTGAGTCCATGCTCCCCATGATACGAAAGGAGGGACGGGCACAAGGCTTCGAATAATGCGTTGGAAACTCTTCGTAGGACTAGATCGGAGACTATGCTAAGTGGAAGAACAACGAAAAGAGCGGCTAGGGTTAGTGAAAGACGGTCCAAAAGGAAGGAGCGGTTGCGACCACGACCATGAGGTCAAGAGGTTCTCTACAAGACAACAGCAAACGCAAGGGGTGACGCCAAGGGTGGGATCATCTATCTTTCATTGAATTTGAAGTGCTCGAATTCTGCCGGAGTAGGACAAGTCTCAGGGGCTCGGGTAGTGGAATATCGGTGGAGGTCTCGGCTCACGAAAAGAACGCGCGGTCGGGTCTTGCTGGTACCTGAAGAAGATTGTGGCTTGCCAATGCTCTCAGAGACTCGCCAAAGTCGGTCGTTCGGGGTCCTGAGGACGGAGACAGATACTGTGTACGCTCGTACTTCCTCGTCAATCGAGAAAAGGACATGTTGCAGGCAAATCCGGTTGTTGCACCGTTGGAAGCGAGGACTGGTCAGCTCAATCTTGCCTCAGTTGAGCCTTACTTCGAGAGGGCCGAGTCCCTGAAACAGTGGCCCCTGCGCCAAGGCTTGGCCCTCGGAAATCGCTGTGGCGCAAGCCTAAACGAGGGAATGAACCATGCCGGGCGCTAATCCCGTCTAGCCTATTTTGCTTATCGATAAACACAAGTTCGCGCTCGTGTTGAACATGACGCGTTTGGCGTGTTCGGCGACATTACAGTACAAGGACACGTTTCGCTGTGAGGATGCCACAAGGCTGAACTCAAGCATGCCTTCTAGCATTACAGTAAGCTGTCAAAGAGGTTTCTTTCTCATCGATCGTGTTCGATTGACTGGGTGGTCGGCAAGAAATGCACCCATCCGTCTCGTTGCTCATCAAACGGGGACACAAATTTTGTCGGCCCGGCATTTGTGGGATTCTAACGGTATTTGCCGACGAATGTGTGTGATGACCGTGAAGCTTGTACGAACCTTGATACGCTCGTCCCATGATCTTCAAGCCGCATCGTAACCACTGTCACGGGATGATGCTGTGTTTCCGGGTGTTGTTCATGGTCAGACGTGCACGGCCCCAGTCTCGCCTCAGATTGCTCCCGGACAATATGCGGTACGTATCCAGAAGGACGGAGACATGAGAACAAGGAGCTCCTTCCCAAAAATCCAATCTCGTCGCTTGTCTTTCGTTATCGTCGACAGGGAACATTCCCCAGCGGGGCCTTGTTAACTGAAACACATGTCTGGGGTCGTGACCCTTCAAACTTCAGCCTAACGCAGGCACGTCCTCGGGTTCCAGGATCTCGACATGGCCGACTGCGCTTCCGATCTCTTTAATCCTCCTTGGTGGTGCGAAGTCGGGATACCTGCTGTCAAAGACCTCCTTCCCTTCGAGCAGATTTGGAATGTTCTGACGCATGGGATACACAAGGTGTAGTGACTGCCCCGCCTCAACCTTTCTCTGGTCGTCCGGACCATAACCGATATCGCTCCATTTTGCTGTGTTTGCGGTTGGTCGAGACACCCCAACGAGTTGTGGCCATGGCGATATGCATGTGAAATTGTACTCCTTGTTCTTGCACAGGTTGATCAGGCCCCAGTCAACGGGGCTATTGTACGGAACCATTGACATGTGGTAAAGGGCCTTCCGCGCGCCTTTCTGGGAGATGGCGTACCCGGCAGTACACACTGCTCCCTCGGAGCGGAAAACTATCCTCGTACGGTTTCCACCGTCGTGAGTATTTTCCCAAGGAGTCATCTTGGGCTGGTCGACATTATCCTTCCGGAATTCGGGCGGTTCGACAGTCGGATCGTCAGGGATGACAAAAAACCGGCGGTTGTCATCGGGAAGAACCCATGTGCCACAGTGGCCTATCCATAGGATGTCCCAGTCATCGCCGTAGGGAGAATGCGGTGTTGCATTCTGGGTCGTATTCATGATGAATCTTGACCCTCTGGCGAATTGTACCAGTTGCTGCTTAATCGACACGTCCCAGTCGGCATCGTCTTCGAAAACTAGGGCGCTAGACACCCTTTCATGCACCATCCGTTGATAGACATTCATATGCGCACGCCAACATCCAATCACATTGGCCTCCTGGCCCATCGTCTGTGATATAGTTAGCAAGCTGTATGAAGGGGTATATTCCATGGGCTGCACGTACGTGGGGAAGTGCCTTGGCGGGTACTTCGTGGCCATAGACTCCATCCATCTGCGTATATGAGATATCCGAGAACGCGGCCTGCATCGCAAAGGCATCCTGCTTGTCTGTTCTCCCAGGGAGTGAAATCATGTATATCTCTTGAAAGCCGAGAGTCTCATTCTGCACCTGGTATATCGAATCGTCGACATGGCTCGATATCGGAACTGGCTGCGCGTTCGAGCCTGTGTGAGCGGCAGCGGGAAATTCAACGACATGTTGTTCCTTGGGAGTAGGTGCCTGGAAGGATGTGTAGAACAAGATCAGCGTGACTATGAGGACGATGATCACGAAGTTGAGCCGCGCCGGCAAAGGAAACAACATCGCGTCTATCGAGAGCGGGATCCAATATGGTCAAAGGGTGTTTCGCCGGCCAAGTGATCAACCTCACGTTCTCCGTTTGTCGTCCTCTTTGCACAGGCTGATCTTGCAGGCGTGTCGCTCGGCGGTCTCATTGCAATCGACGACTTTGGCCAGAAAAGGCAAGTCCCACAAGACACATTAGACCTCGTCACCTACCGACCGCATGATGTTTTCAAGCGCGCCGATGCTGACGAGACAGCATAGAGAAAAATTGAGCAGATCTCTAACATACAAAACCGCAGGGGAGCGGGTTTCGCAGCGTTCGGTGGCGATGCCCCTTGCAGCAGGCCCCTTTGGTCAGTTTTGGACGCCTAAGTTTAAGGGGGTGTGCCCAAAAGCGGCATCGCAACCAACTAGGCAACACAGGCCCTGCCTCCCCAATTTCGGGCTAGTACTACGCAAAGTCTCAATGAAGGTCGGAAACACACATCCGCGCTCCTTGCGCCGATCAGATCGGTCATCTTTGTGCAGTGAGCCGTTGGCAAACTCTATGTTGGCAGCTGAGCCAAATGAATCCTCAAATAACTCTGTTCATTCAGGTCAAGTATCATCATGCAGAAGCCGACCCGGAAAGCTTTTGGCCAGTTTAGATTCCATCACCGTATTTGATAAGATGATCGGTCAGTTTATGCGTATGTAGACAGCATTGGCCAGCCGCCGACAAACAGGAAAGCGATGGAGATATTACCGAGGGCATGACTTTTGATCACCAAATCCACCGAATGATGGCAACGAGTACGGAGTACGGAGGCCGAAAAGAACTTACATCTGCTGCAGACACGAATATTCGTATGATTTGACGCTGCGCATTGGCTGCAGGCACACGTGATCTAAAATCTGCATGCCTCGCAAATGGCATTTTGAGGCTTTGCGTCCGAGACTCAGGATCAGCCTATGGAAATGCACGAGGATGCGGGGATGAGCGACAATCGCCAGGCCTGGACCGCCGCTACAGATGCTTGACTTCAGCCCCTGCACCTGAACATGCGAAAGCTTCGCGACTCCTTCCACTTCGCCTGCTCTCCTGGCCTCCTGGTTTCACAAGATTGCCATCTGCATTTCATGCCGCCGGTCCTCCATTCAAAAACAGCCATGTGTCCAGGATATGCCACCAGCCACCAGGCCAAATCTCGTAGACCTGTCTTCTCTCCTCCTGTTTCAGCTCAAACTCCAAGACCTTGGCCGTGCTACATCGAATTCAGCCAGCACAACTCCCCCGTTCGATGGCGTTACTTGGCCCCCAGAACATACACGGCATTTCACCAGGATGTCACCTTCACTATGCCTGATTGAGAATTTATTTCTCTCAGCCGTACGCAGCGAGCACCAAAAAGATCGAAGTTACATAATGAGTGCCTGACTACACTAACCCAACACGCCTTCCGGGGTGCTTTTTCTGTGCCAATGTTTGCCGTGGCACAACTTGGCGACCTTCTATTGCCCTTGTTGCTCGCTGGATTTCCTTAAATTCCCTACAATCCTTTGCTAAGAAATCCTTCGACAACGCTTCGTTTGTTGTCCTTTTTACGATCTAACTGGTGTCGACCACCAGGATAATACCTCAGATATCGTCTAATTGATCCTTTAGAAGCCCGAGCTCACGCCCCTAATCCTCCCTGAAGTACCTTGATTTTCAGCGTTGATATTTAGCTTCGGTCAAGGTGTTCAAGATGGAAGGAAATAACAAGACCCTCAGACTGAAAGTCACCGACTTCGCCTCTTCCACGTCCACGAACGATCCCAATACGCTCCTCTCCCCCGGCCGAGTCCCCAACTTCAAACCCCTAGCTCTACGAGCTCCCACTCACAACTCAATGGATCTTGAAGACTTGTTTGTTGGGCCTCGTGATATGAGCCACCACTCGAAATGGCCATTCTTTCTGCGGATTCACGGCAGCGTGGTTCCCAAGATGATCCTGCCTCTCTTCTTCGTCGCCTGTTGGGCTACTCTGTTCACCTGCATATCGAAGTTCGTGCACGAGTTGGTCTTCGATTCCGTGCTGCTCACCATCACCGGTTTCGTGGTCGGTCTGGCTCTGTCTTTCCGGTCCTCCACCGCCTACGAAAGATACTCAGAAGGTCGGAAATACTGGGCACAGTTGGTGGTCACGGGAAGGAGTCTGGCGAGAATCATATGGATACACGTGAAAGAACGTACAGCTGAAGGCGAGGAGCAAACAAAGGCCGATATCCTGGCGAAGCTGACGGCCCTGAATCTTATCAACGCATTCGCCGTGGCGCTCAAACATCGTCTTCGATTCGAGCCTGCCATCGACTATCCGGACCTGCAACCGCTTATTGGAAACCTGCACACCCTAGCTAGCGAGGCTGACCAGGCCAAACTCACGCCGAAGAAAGTCAGTTCCTGGAAAGCAACTGGGGAATACCTTGGGGTCACTTTTGCCCACTCAAATCCTCGGAAGCTGATCAAGCGCTCGCGTGAAAACCTGGGCAATCTTCCACTGGAGGTCATCAACTACCTTGGCGCCTACATGGATGAAATCTGCACCAACGGCCAGCTCACCCTTCCGATTCACCAGACCAACTCGATGAACAGCCTGGTTCAATTTGCCGACATCCTCACCGGTACCGAAAGAGTGCTCAATACCCCTGTCCCCATCGCATATTCCATCTCGATCTCTCAAATCACGTGGGTGTATATCCTGGTCTTACCTTTCCAACTCTACAGCAAGCTAGGCTGGATGACCATCTTCGGTACAATGCTCGCAGCGTACATCATCCTGGGTCTTGCGGCCATTGGCTACGAGATTGAAAATCCATTTGGCGACGACGTCAATGACCTCCCCCTCGATGCTTTCTGCCGAGAGTTGGCCTCTGATATCGATGTCTTGACGAGCATGTCCGTTCCAACCACGAAGGACTTTGTTACCGTTGCACAGAACAAAGTCCTGTACCCACTGAGCATGAGCGACTACGTTGCCTGGAAGGATCGCTCCCTGCCTGAGATTAGAGCCGCACTGAGAGCCAAAGCAACCACGGCAGCCACATCGGTGGATTTTGAACGCGCCAAGGCCCAGTCGGAGAGCACGAACGACACCTTCGACGCACAACATGCTGCGGCCGAGAAGGAGGCGGAGACCAAAGACAAGCATGCTATCGGGGCCGATGCTGTATGAACCGCTCGCTATACAGCCACAGCCGCAAAACTTGGATTGATTGGGCTTTCTTTTTGAATTTCTTGCTGCATATTAGCGATGTTGGGCAAAAAGTAGGGACTGAACTGACAGCCACGCTCAGGGCTTGCAAGAGACAGACAATTCATACATATTGTATAGTAGTGCAAACGTGGAAGTCGGCCACTCATTGTAAAGTGGACGAACTTGTGCAATGCCAAAATTCCTTTTTCTTTCTATTGGAAGTTCAACGCAACTCAAGAAGACGGTAATGTCCAATGCTTCGAGTCCAGAGTTTGAAGTTTTTATCTCATCGCACATGCCATCCATCTCCGATCTCTCAATTTCACATATCTCATTCCTGCTCTACCCTCAATTCAAATTCACGCATCCTTGCTCTTGGCGGCCAACTCGCGCGCCATCTCGCCCTTCTCGGCCATATCGTTCAACACGGCCTCGGCCGTCTTCATGGCGTCCACGCCGGCAGGCACGCCACAATACGTCGTGGCGTGCAGGATGGCCTCTCTGATCTCCTCCTCGCTGAGGCCGTTCCGCCGCGCCCCGCGCACGTGGACGGCCAGTTCCGGCGCCCGGTTCAACGCCATCAGCATGCCGATGTTGAGCAGGCTGCGGTCCCGGCGCGACAGGCCCGGCCGCGTCCACGCGTATCCCCAGCAGAACTCCGTCACGAGTTCCTGGCCCGGCCGCGAGAACTCGGAGCTGCCGTTGGCGAGCGCGCGGTCGACGTACGCGTCGCCCACGACGGCGCGGCGCACCGCGAGCCCGGCGTTGAAGAGACCCTCGTGCAGCGGGCGCAGGGAGGGGTCGACGCTCGACGTCGCTTTGGCGGGATCGGAAGACATGGTGTGCGGAAGTGTGGTGAGGTGCAGGTGCAAGTGTACAGTTACGATGTGAATTAGATGTAGATGTCGATAAGGGAGGTGCAGGTGCAGGTCTCTGGGGCGGTTCTTCTCGTCTGTTTCGGTTTGCGTACGCAGGAATCTGTGGCAGCAAGGATGGAAGAAAGCCCTCTTCTTACTCCTTACCTCTTCTTAATATTGTCTCTCTCCCTCTCTCTCTACCCCGGGCCTGGCTCTTTACCCCTCCAACGTTCTCGTCGACACTCCGCTATCGGTAACTCAGCGGTTGCTCCGCACGCGTGCGGTTTTCGGGTTTCTCCAACCTTCTCCAAATCGGTGGGTCTTGCTGGCATGGTCTGCTTTTTCTTCCCCTGTGCCTGCCACGCCTGCCCCTCTCGGCCTCAGATCTAGGGACAAAATCGGACGGAAGAGAGAGCAGGGCACCACACAGCACGGAACAGAAGAGATAAATAACGTCGAGGCTAGAGATCTCTATGTAAGGCTGAAGTGCACACGTGATGTTTACGAGCATGGTTTATGTCAGCTTGCTCGCGGTCGCCTCGTCGGCGTCCTTCTGCCAGTCCTCGTTCCCGCCCAGGTAGCGGAAGACCACTCTAGAGTCTAGGTCCTTGCATCTCGGATCATTACTGGCCCCGTCGTATGTGGCGTATCCGGCCTCGCCCAGTACATTCGTTGCGCCTACCCGTTTCGCCATATCCAAGGCGAGTCCGAAGTCCTTCCGCATCAACTGCACTTTAAACCCATTGGTGTACCCTCGCGAGGACGGCGCCTCGGGATAGACACCCGGGACGGGACAAAACCGGTCACAGATCGTGTTCTGCGCCGTCCCTGCTCCGTAGACCTTGTGCAACACGCGGGGATCGAGTCCCGACCTCATGCCCATGTCCATGGCTTCGGAAACGGCAATCGCGATGATGCCCGACAAGTAATTGTTGGACAACTTCGCGGCCAGGCCTTTCGACGGCCCGCCGCACGGGATCACCTCCTTGCCCATCAACTGCAGCAGGCGCGTGAGGTGAGGCAGATTCGCGTCGTTGCCGTCACAGCCGAGGAAGAATGCTATCGTCGCCTTCTGCGCTCCCACCACACCGCCGCTGACGGGCGCATCGTAAAAGGACGTGGTCGGGAACTTTTTGTTGATGTAGTCCTTCACAGCCAGACTACTGGCCGTGTCAATGGTCGAACAGTCGACCAACAGCTTTCCGGAGACGTCGCTCGAGCAGATCGTGTCGGATGCCCCTTCCATGTATACTGATCGAACATGTTTGCCTTCCGGCAACATGGTCAGAATGACTTCCTGGTACAAATGTCAGAAAGGGTCCGTATGTGCTGGAGATAGGCCGCCTTGTCCCCTTACCGATTTGTCGGCAACGTCCTTCGCTCCCGAGCACTTGGTTATCCTGTTAGGGAACTCCTGGTGCAGTTGATCCATGCTTGCCTGATTGATATCGTATACAAAGATGTGGACGCTTTCGGGGAGCTTTGCCGCAAGGTGCCCGGCCATGGGAAGCCCCATGGCCCCCAATCCCACGAAACCCAGGCCGGAAATTTTGGATAAATCCATGGTTTCTTCCTTATGCAGATATAATGAGGGTGTATTTGAGCGCTGTTGCAAGGTCGTGATCAATGGAGAGAAAAAATCTCGTTCCACAGATGATGGTCACGAGCTCGTTCTAAGATAGGGGGAAATGGGCGCGGATGCTGTGTTAGGGACATGCAATTCTCACGAACAAATTGAAATTGCCAGAGTCCAAGAGATTCCTGCTTCGAATACGTCTTGGTCTAGGTCTAGGTCAGGGCAATGGTCTTCCGCACTGTTTTCGCACATGGCCATTTCAAGTCGTGGCGAACGCTCCACGAACAGGGAAGAATTGGGGTAATGAGAGGTGGTGCAGTGGTGGTGGTGGTTGTGGCGCTGCCATTCCGAGAGGTTGGAGAAGTTTGAGGACGCACGGAAAAACCTGTACGGGGAAGCATTTGGCCATTCTGTGCCTAAAACTGGTCAATTCAAATGACGGAGTCGATTGAGGACATCGTCAGTTGTCCCCGTTTCACCTTCACTTTCGCTTGAGCTGCACATTGTTACCTTCGTAACCTGAATGGGACGCCGACCAGACTGCCACTCCAGACTCGTGTTTCAGGAGGCCCTTTCCTCCCCTGCCCAATCGCGACCATTGAATATCCAATCCGACAGGACACCGTCCAGCATACGACCCGAGCATACGCCTCAGAGTCGCTCGCTCAACTTATGATGACGATGTAGATTCGAGGCAAAATACTAAACGAATCCCTTGGATAATAGACTGCAAAGTCAACTTCTCTCGGGCCACTTCCGACTGACAAACCGCACGGATTTAAAAGAGTACCCCGGAGCCATTCCTTGGCCGAGAAGGTACTCGGTACTTGTGCTCGTACTCAGCGGCCGCCTTCCTCCCATTAGCCACACCAGGACCTCAAGAGGTACATAAGATCAAGGGTGTGAGGAGCATGTCGTACCGGTTGATCGTTTCAATGCTCTAGTCATCATTGAGCAGCTTTAACCGCTCACTTACTAAGTAGCCGCCGTGAGTGAGCTCCGTCCGGTCACCGAAACGGTTACGCTGGTTGATGCTGACAAGAGACGCTCGCAACACAGCGTCTAATAGAAGTCACCCGTTAAGCCAATCATGTCTCCAGATACCGTCCCAAAGGGCCTCGTTCCCCCATCGTGTGTCGGTGTGTCTAATGTAAGCCGAGTCGCCGACCACAGGCTCTGTCAGGCGTCAGTGCGTCACTGCTTACGCCGTGCCGAGTACGAGTGCCCTGCCCCTGTAGTACCTGGACACGGAGCCTTCGCAACGCCTGGCCCTGCCCGATATTGAAGTGTATACTGTATCTGTCGAGTAGAGGCGGACCGACTCTACTGGACGAGTCGCCGCACTACCAGCAGCAACGCAAATCGCCGCCCATGACTAAATGCTGACTCCTAGCTGTCGCGGGATTCCTTCCCCCACAATACCCGACGGTGTGGCGTCCGCCGCCAGTCACCATGTCAGTAATTCTTCCCTCTTTCGGCACTGATTCCAGATCTCACCCAGCATGTTGAATGGGTGAGCGTTTTCTCACCACAAGTTGCCTTCCATTGCGCAACTGCGCGACAAGTCAATGGTAAAAGATCATGTCTGACTTGCGCGGCGTGTTCTGGAATCTGCTAAACGGGCAATGGGGCTGGGCGATCAGCGGAGACTTGGGTGCAACGGCACTCAGCCCCCTGTTCCAAACGCTTCAGCCCTACTCGTAATATTCCTCGGAGTGTTGCATCACACCAGGCTTGGTGGACGTGACCCTCTTTATCCAACCTTTGGCTGCCTATGACTCGCTCGTTGGTGGACCGGGATTCCCGACCGTCAGCAGCATGGCACAGTCCACCAGGCGGTAGAGTCGATGTAGAATGGATTCTTACGAGGTAAAGCCAGGGAGGACGACGACGACCTCCATATATAATGTATCTTACTTCCCCCTTCCTCGGCCCAAACTTTGGGTAAGCTAGATTGCTGTCAATTCGCCAGCTGGAACAACTTCTCGAGATGGCCGTCTTCTCGATACTAGATTTTGCCGCCGTGCTGCTGGCAGCGAACGTCATCTACGTGAGTACGATGGCTCTCTATCTCCCCTTGTCACGGCCTAACACGCTACGCAGGTTATTGGTCTCTCGATCTACCGCCTCTCCTTCCATCCCCTCGCCAAATATCCTGGACCCCTACTGTGGAAGCTATCGCAATGGCCCGAAGCAAAATCCGCGTGGTCAGGGAGAAGACACGTCGATCTAGAACTCTTGCATGAGAAATATGGTACGACCAGAGCACCTGTTGCAAAAGGCACGAGACTGACAGGGCACTTCTGCAGGCGACGTTGTTAGAATCGGACCCGACAAGCTCTCCTTCCGGACCGCCCAGGCGCTCAACGACATCTACACGGATCGAAAAGCCAACATGATCAAAACAGGCTGGACTCATACCGGTGAGATGATCAACCCGGGCATCACCACGCACATCGCCTCCAACCGTCAACTGCACGCCGCGAGACGGAGACTGCTCAACAACGCCTTTTCCGATCGTGCCATGAGCAGCTTGGACAAGTACATCGTCGAACGAATCCGGGACTGGTGCGCATATCTCGGCCAAACGGACGATTCGAACACGGACGAGAAGTCGGCGTGGAGCAAGGACCGTGATATGGGCCACTGGTCGACGTTTCTGACCATCGATGTTCTGGGTGAACTCTGCTTCGGAGCGAGTTTCGGCGCCATGAAGGAGGGCGGCTGCTACATCATGGAGCTTCTCCTTTCGAGCGCCCGATTCCAGCAAGCGGTAAGTGATATGGTTTTGTCCTGGTCTTCCATCTCGAAATATGGCTGATCGTTCCAAAGGTCGCTTTTCTGCCTCCCCGCGAGCTCCTCTTCCCGTTCATGAAACCGCAGCACTTGATCAAGATCGGCCGAGCCGTCGGCGCCCAGAATCTGCTCAACAAAGTCCGCTTCCGCCAGGACATCGGCAAACTCGTCGAGAAGCGGTTCGCCGTCGAGAAGGTCGACGCCGAGAAGTCAGAAGGGGACAAGCGCAAGGATTTCTTCTTCTACCTTCTCCACGCCAAGGATCCGTCGACAGGAGACACGTTCCAACCCAAGGACCTCGTCGGGGAGGCGGCGTTGCTCGTCGGCGCCGGCTCTGACACGTCCAGCACGGCCATCTCGGCGCTCTTCTTCTACCTGGCGCGCAACGAGAGGGCGCTGAAGAAGTTGCAACAAGAAGTCCGCGCGGCGTTCACCGACGTCGAGGAGATCAAGTACTCGGCCCAACTGACCAACCTTCCGTATCTGCGAGCGTGCATCGACGAAGCAATGCGCATGTCCCCGCCTGTCCCGGGCCTGCTCGATCGCCTCGTCCTCCAGGGCGGCGCCATGATCGATGGGCACCACATCCCCGAGGGCACCACGGTCGGGGTCCCCATCTACGCCATCCACCACAACGAGACCTACTTCCCGGACTCCTTCTCGTACATCCCCGAACGATGGATCGCGGGGCCCGAATCCTCCGCCACAGCGGGCTTCCTCGTCACGCCGACGTCAGTGGAGGTCGCCAAGAGTGCATTCCACGCCTTCAGCTCCGGCCCGCGAGGGTGTGTGGGCAAGAACATGGCGTACATGGAACTCTTCACGGCGGTCGCGCGGGTCATGTTCCTCTTCGAGATGCGGTTGAAAGCAGGCGACCACACCGGCGAGGGAGGGGGAGGGGTCGAGTGGGCGACGGGCGAAGGAAGACAGAGGAAGGGCGAGTATCAGTTGAGGGATTGGTTGATTTCCGACCGGGTGGGGCCCGTCGTGCAGTTCAAGCCGAGAGAGGGCGTCGAGTTGGCGGCCCCGGCGGCCTGAACACGATCTCATACAGTACAAAGGTACAGTAGCGGAGAGCGCGAGGGAATCAACGTATAGAGCACATGATGACATCCATGACTTGGGCGGGTCAGTGAATTCCTGCACAAGGAATCGATCCATCGGCCGGGCGAGGCAGGGGACGTTCCTCCAGGCCAAGAGAGCGGCCGCACGTTGTAATATTAGCGAGCATATCTAGATAAGGGTGGTCGTGTAGTTTCGGAACAAACCCAATCTAGCATTGAGTCCAGACAGAGTCCCATAACCGAACGCACCTGATGAAGGGAATGTGAAATGTGAAGTGTCGAGAGATGCTTGACCAGTTGAGGTACAGAGTTACTTATTGTACATAAAATACAGCCCACTCACCCATGAAGTCGAGCGTTTCATTCCTGCTGATACAGTAAGGATGTACTCTGTACTCTGTACTGCCTGCAGGATGCGATAGCCATAGCCATAGCGATGCGCCATGCCATGCCACGG
The DNA here is from genome assembly GCA_016109495.1 of Phialophora tarda. NCBI lineage: Eukaryota > Fungi > Ascomycota > Eurotiomycetes > Chaetothyriales > Herpotrichiellaceae > Phialophora > Phialophora tarda. Next base: position 87,802 of record JADWPL010000014.1, on the reverse strand, counting down.
CGCGGCACGACATGACACGACACGCTACACCACGCAACGTAATGCATTTGCAGACTCATAGTAAGAACTTGTAAGCACCGCTGTTGGTATGCCGAATAGAGCAGCCTGAGCGACCATACTCGATACTCGATACTCGGTACTCGCTATAAGAGGGATGGAGAGAAGCCGAGGATCTTCTTGCCCTCCCCTCCCTCCCCTTCTCTCCTCTTCTGGCTCGAAGACCCGTGATTGGGAGCCTAGTACAGTAGTCGGTGGCCTGTCGTCAGCACTTAGCATGCAGTCTCATCCATCCATCCATCGGTCGGACGGTCGGTCGGCGGTCGGACGGACGGACTCGCTAAGGGGGTGTGTGTGCTATCCCGTTTGCTCTGCATGCACTGCATGCATTATCGCACGTACGTATGACTCGATAGACTGGCATCTTCCCAAATGCGGCTTGCTTGTGTCCTCCCGAGCCAAGAATGGTAAGGTGATCGAGGATGTCTGTCTGTCCCTCGCTGGCTGACTTGCTGACTTGCCGGATTGCTGGATTTCCCGAGAGTTGAAAATCTGGGAGTCTTGGCTTGGTTTTCGCGCCCTGTTGTAACCACGGAGAGGACAGTATTGCTCTGCACTGTGTGCGGAATCTTGTGGATTGTCAAGTTTCGGATTCGGCCGCCCGGGGGTATCAAAGACCGTCACGGCCCCGTGGTAGAAACAAGTCTCATCAAACCACCTTGACGCGCTCGACCTCCTCGTCACTCACTCCCTTGATCCACTTCATAAAGTAACTCACATCCTTGGGAAGCAGGCCCGGCACACTCATCTTCTGCATCCACATGGGCAGATTCCCCTTGGCATCACTCGCCGTGGCCATGATCCATTCGACCTCCATGCCTTCTACACCCCTCTCGGCGCCTTCTCGAGGCCGTCGCTTGACCGTCTCGACCGCGGCGTAGATGCCCAGCACGACGGGCTTTCGCTGCTGCGGCGTCTTACCCTCCTTGGCGTGTCGGCCGGACGAGTAGAAGGAGGCGCTGACGGACGCGCCAAGCGTCACGGGGACCGTGACGGCGACGAACTCGTCCGGGCCAAGAGACGCCGTGGCCACCAGTACGGGGAAGCAGCGCGGAGACGTGGGCGGGGGCGTGGCGTGACACATCTCATATATCGCCATCGTGACGCAGGTGTATTGTCTGCCGTGCTTGCCCACGATCTTGCCCTGGGATTCGAGATCGCCCACCTCCCCGTTCCAATCGCACACATGGTGCGCGTCGTAGAGATTCGGCGTGAAATCCTCTTCGTGCCGGGAATGGTCGTCTCGCAGGCCGTAAATGAATTCCTTCCAGCTGGCGTTCCCGGGCGAGGTCGCGTCTTTGGAGGAGAGGTCCCTATGGACCGATTTGCGGGCGACCCAATGCTCACCGCCGCTCAGGGCGCGGGTGGGTGGCTTACTCCGTCCCGGTCGAGTGTATGTCTCTTGGTCGGCCTTCGGGCCCTGACCTTGTTCTTGTGCACCATTGATATTGTCGTCTGCTGTGATTCGCGTGGTCGCCCCGCCTTCCCAATTCACAATTTGCTCCAACTCCCGCGCGGCGATGGCACATGTCAGGACGTCGACCTTCGCCTCGCTGGGGAGAGCAGTTTTGGTGGACTGGTGCTTGAAATTCGCAATGAAGCTGGTGGACGAGAGGAAGTCGAACCCGTCGTCGAGGAGCGTCAAGAGGAAGGGGAGAAGTTCTGGTCGTCGGTCGGTGGCCTCTGAGGATGGGAGAGATGGATGCGCGGGCACTTCGCCGACCTGTAGGGGCGCCAGGCGGACCAGGTTGCTCTGGGTTGTGGTCGTAGCCATGGTAGTACGAGGCTTAGAGTTCGATCTTGGAGAAGATGTGGAGTCTAGGAATGCTTGGTACTTCTGCTTTATCAGTTGAGATTAATGAAGCTTGCGCCGGAAGCAACTTCTCATTATCATCCGAGGGAGATGGATGAGCGTACCCGCCGTGCCCCCGATAGCCAGGTACGCCAGGGTCAACAGTTTCGTGTGCGTCTCAGAGCATGGCGTCGTCACCGACGATTGCTCGTACAACGCGTCATAAGGCTGAAAAGGTACGACAAGGCTCTGCTATTTGCACGAGCCGCCCAAACATGCGGTGCCTAGCTATGCATACTACACGTACCGCTATGGCTTGAACCACCGCCATCCCCGCTCAAGTGATAAACATACACAGTTGGCTAACCCATAGAAAATCGACGTTTTGTCCCTCCGGTGCTGGATACTCGTACTACCTGCTAGGCGTAGGGTCAGGCTCATCCGCAGCCTCCACCCTCACAAGTATCTCCTCCAGAAAGCCTTCCAGAAACTCCGTCACGCCTCCACCCATGCCTACTGGGCACTCCTCATCACATTTCTGAATCTCGTAAAATACACCTGCGGCCTTCGCAGCGAGCTTTCTGACCTTTTCGTGGGCCTGGACTCGATGTTGGTGCATTTCGGCCGCTGCTGAGGAACTCAGCTTGCTTGTCCGCGCAAGTTCCTTGAGCATATATGTTCGACGATGCATTGCCGCTTCGAGTGCGGGAATCAGGACTGAGTTCAAGGCAGTAAGTTCTTGATCTGTTCCTTCCTCCGCCGGCCGCGAGGATGTACTCGTTGGTGTGGCAGGTGTTGAAGGCTGTGAACCATTGGTCTTAGTCGTCAGCGGGGGCAGTGGCTGTTGGTTGGCAATCGACGCCGGGCCCGCTGAAAGCGCGCTGGCATGCGATGACGATGACGGAAGAGGCTGAGACGGTGGTGTCTGTAGGCCTTTCTGAATCGCCTCCCCTCTTCCTGGTTTCCCCCTGAAGGGCGGGATTTCTGGAATTACCATTTGTGCCTTCTTGCCCGGAGGTGTTTGTCCTTGGGCTGGCTGTGTCTTCGGGCTATCTCCGCCATCGAGTTTAAGGAAGCCCATGTCCTTTGCTAGCTGGGCCTGAAATGCTTTGTTGTATTCATTCGACCCAGGGCTAGCTGACTGCGGTTCAATAGGCAGCGCCTTATTCGCCAATGGAACACCTGGTGTCTTGGGTGTCGCCGAAGCCGAGAGTGGCGCTGCCGGCGGATTGGGCGTTTCAATGGCCGCTGATGCTGTCACCTTTAGTGGCGATGGAGGCAATGGTATCTTGGCCGGTGTGGGTGGAAATGCAGCTTTCAGTGGCGATTTCTGTGGTGATGACGGCACTTTTACAGTCTCTTCCCAGTCATCCTTGCTCTTTGCAATCGCAATAGGCTCCGCTGAAGCCCGTGCATTGGCGGCAGAGTCGTTCATGGGTCGAAGTCCAGCTCCACGTCCGCCGACTGGCCGCACAGTGCCGAAATCCCACAGGTCTTCATTTTCCCGTTCATGGGATGCTGGCCGCACATCATCCTCTTCTTCTTCGTCATCGGACGATCGGCCGCCGCGAGTTGCCATGTATCGTTCGTTCCTCTCAATCAGCTCCGTCAGGTATGTCGTCTTTTTTGCCCTCTTCACAAACGGATGCTTCAGCAGTTCTTTCGCAGAAGGTCGCTCTCTGGGATCCCGCCGCAAACATAACTCGACGAAATCCTTGAAAGTGCGCGAGAAGTTGCCTTGCAGCGTCGGAGGGGGATTCTTGGGTATCAGGAAGAGGACTTTCATGGGATGGATGTCGGCATACGGTGGTTCTCCTAGTGCCAGCTCGATGGCTGTAATGCCTAGTGACCAGATATCCGCCTTGTGATCATACCCAGATTGTTTGATGACTTCCGGAGCCATCCAGAAAGGCGTGCCCACAAAGGTATTCTTCTTGGTCATGGTGGCCGAGAGTTGCCCCGACACTCCAAAGTCGGCGAGTTTGACCTGACCATTTTGACCCAACAGAACGTTGGCTGCCTTGATATCTCGGTGTAACTTTTTGTCGGAATGCAGGTAGTCGAGGCCCATGAGCAGTTCGCGTACGATGATGCAGATATAGTCTTCGTGTATTAAGCCTGGCCTCATGAGGTCCGAACAACTGCCACCCGAACAAAATTCCATGATAATCCACAGGTCGGAACCCTTCAGGTAGGAGCCATGATACTTGGTCACGTACGGGGACTGGAGTTCGGACAGGATGGAGATTTCCTGGATGATGTCCTCGACCTCGTCTTCGGCATTCTCAACGTCAATAACCTTGATAGCCACCGCTTGGCCGGTCCGCTTGTCCACTCCCTTGTATACCTTGCCAAAACTTCCACCTCCGATGCAATTTTGTTTGGTGTAGAGTTCCTCGGGGTCCATTTTGCTGCGGCGGGCCCCCTCCGCCCTTGACTCGAGTGCGGCTTGTAAGTGGGGTCGCAGTCGAGGTCGAGGGCCGATTCGCGAGGTGTGCAGGAGGATTTGGTCGCAGAATCGGCGTCGAGAGGGCGGGCGATGGCTCGCAACTTCAAATGGAGATGGAAAAATGAAGGCGCGGTGGATCAGTCGCGAACTTCTCGTGAGTTTCTACGTGCAACGTCGAGTGCCGGGGGAACCGCACTGGCAATTCCTAGACGCGCACTGGGCAGGGCGAGTCCTGCTGCCGGCAGTGTGCTAGGGCACCGCCCGCGACTTCCTCTCGCGAATGCTCGCAAGACAGTTCGTCCAACTTCGTTACTTCGTGAGTCGTGTCGGGTCGTGACGAGATCGCACTCGGGTCCAAGGTCAGAGCTGAGCAGTAATCAATGTGCAGATGAAACACCTCGACAACCGATGTTTACGACCTTCCCTTCCGGGTCGTTGTTCGTCACTCCGATTGGTTGCATGCGTCACCACATCTACGGCGACAGCGAGTGAAGATGGAGTCCAAGGCAGCTTCAGAAACACGTCGGGAGAACTTTCCTCACGTCGTCTCATTATTTGATCCTGTCTCAGGACGGCATAGCTAGGGCCACCGACTAGTCGGCTCATGCTGTGCCATATCAAAACTAGCTCAATAGCATCTCTAGAAGTTATCTCTAGAAACAGCGGGGTTGTAGACGCCTCGCAGGCGCGACACCACGATCGATGATCATTCCACGAACTCCACCATGACTGTTCCATTCTTCAGGCCGGCGCTCTCAATGGTCTCATGTCGAGCATCCATCAGGTTCTTGCCCATCGACACCAACTCGAACACAGAACCAGCCTTGCCTTCTAGCGGCTCGGCCTTGAGATATTCATAAATTCGTTGCACCGGGTCGTGCTCTGCAAACCGTCGGACAATCCGGCCGCCTGGATGTCGAATCTGCACTCGGGTCACACCCGGTCCTGCAGCCGGCTCTGTATGAGGACGATCTGATGGGATCTGTGCGAAATCATTGGCTTCTGCAGTCTCCTCCGTGCCATTCTTGTCAACGTCCATTGCCTCGTCGATTGCGGCCACTTGGGCTCCTCGTAAGTCTCCCACACTTCGTGTCAAGTCGTCGGGGTCTTCTGCCGGCGCCGCCTTCTGCTCTTCATTCTGTGAGGCGAGACTGGCTTGTAACGCTCTCTCGAGCATCTCTTCCTCTGTGAGCTGGTCGACCGGCTTCTCCTTCTTAGCTTCGGACCTTCGCTTGGCGACTGGGTTACGAGCATGAGTATCAAGACTGTATCGATCCAAGAACTCGTGTAGTTGCATCAAGAACTCCGGTGCCGCAGGGACTTTTCGTGCCCAGAGTTTGATTTGTTCGCCTGTTCTGGGATCCACGATGGCGACGTGAGGGTACTCCTGCGCAATCTCGTAGTTCGGAAAATAGTATTGCACGTATTGTGACGCTCTCGGGTCGTCCTTGTTGTACTGTAGGAAGAGAAAGTTTTCCCGAACAGTCTCTACGATACCCTCGTTCTTCCACAAGTCGCGGTTCAGTGCTTGGCAGTCGAATATCGAAGGGTCTTGAATGTCGACTAGTAACCATCTCTTCTGTTCTTTGCCCTCGGCTCTTGCATTCTCCCATTCGCCCTTGTACATCAGGTCCCACGGTGGTTGAAAGAGTCGGGCGAGTCGAGTGGATCTCGCAGAGGCCTCAGAGGCGCCGCCAGTGGACTCCGACAGGGCGTCTGGGCTGGCGTAGGCGTCATGATCCCAGATGGAGGTTGGCTGGTGTTGGTTAAAAATTCCTGTGCGTGCTATTTCTGAGTCAGTGGGCTCCGCCGCACAATAAAGGATGGAGTTACTGACCTTGATGTCGTCTCCTCTCAATAGCTTGCATTCGCTCTTCCACAGCTGAGGTATATGCGGGGCCAGCCATTGCTGGGAGGCCTCCTCCATAGCCCCCTACCAGTGTCTCGGCTTGTCGAGCAATGGGAGCCCGTACATCTTCCTCCGCACCGCCTGCGCCGTACATCTCGTTTTGTAATCTGCGTGCCATAGCCTCATCGTCTTCATAGGCCGCGGCCGGTCTTTGTGTTGTCTTTCGGAAACCGGTGATATCTGGATCATTGTCGTCCGAGATGGTATCTTCAGCATCGATGTCTATAGGATCACTTGCGTCACCGGTGTGATGTGATGTCGAGGGTGGTGGAGGTCGTGCGGACGGCCCTGAGGTCGGTCCAGCTAGGTCAACGCCACCGTTTTCGAAGAACAATTGGACTGCTTGATTGGGGTCGCCATCAGCGAGTTGAACGTATTGCGCAGCCAATTCTGTGGTCGTCCCGCAGACTGCCACGACGGTGGCAATGGCTTCATCCATCGTGAGAAGTGAGGTTCAGTGCGTCGTAATTAGTTGGGTGGAGGGAGACTTGTGGTTGCGGGCAATTGATTATATGACTCCTGGTTGAGCCTTCAACGAGCTGGGGTTGGTCATGAGAGAGCGGAAGATGGGGTTATTGCAGGAGACAACAAAGAAGTAAAAAGAGGACGGTAGAAGATGCCATGTGTCAGGGACCAAACTTTGGAGTAGCCACCAGTCCAGGTGTTGTGAGGCAACTGAAGCACGAGGCAGCGCACAAGTGATGGGATGGCCAGCCACAAGGCGCCGTTGGCAATGACGAAAACTCACCGGGCGGGTATGAATTACAGCAAGGTGGCCGCGGTCACGGTCATGCACGGTCGCAGAGGACAGCAAACTCGCCAAGCTTTCAGGCGCGGTGCTGTGTCTACGGTGGAGTGCAGACTCCGAGATTGCGCGTGGGGGGCATACGTGGCTGGAGTTTGCACGCAAGGCTGGGAAGCCTCGGCCGAATCTCGACTGCACGCTAAGTCGCGCCTTCCCACCTAACGCGTCTTTTTCAAATGACAGATCGAGTCGCGCCTTCCCATTATCTTAAGTCCGCGTCCCTCGTGCCTTCCTCAGCTGCTCGTACAACCACCACCACCGCAACAAAAGCAGCGACAACCATTCCAGATGGCTGCTACTGTTCTTGGGAAACGATCCCGCAGAGTTCTGGACGCAGAAGGTACGCAAAGTCTGCCACACATCGAGACTATGTGAATGCAATTGACAGAATGTGTTCGCAGATGTCTCGAATGCACCTCCTTCTCCCAAGAGACGAACGCGACGATCTGTACCCGAGATATATGAAGATGCTTCTCCAGAACACACCGTGCAAGAATCCAATACCGGCCCTGTCAGAACACGTAACAAACAGCCGCGGCGTATCGTTCAAGACAGTCCTGTAAAGCTCGTCGAGAACGATATCCTGCCCTCGGACGAGAATTTCCCACCTTCCAGTGTCTCAACTCCAGCAGCTGCTCGCTTTAAGGATGTTTTCGCGGTCCTCCCTACTACTCCAAAGCATCGAGTCCGCCTTGCTGGTAGACTTCTTACGCCTCAGTCGTCGCGCTCATCGACATCGCCAAAGTCACAAAATGTGTATTCCCGAGCTCGACAGCTGTTCACCCAGGCCAGTAATGGAAAGGTTATTGGACGAGAGGCAGAACGAAATCAGTTGAACAGGTTCATTTCCAAAGCTCTTGAATCCAGGACTGGAGGCTGCACGTATGTGAGCGGGCCGCCCGGCACCGGAAAGAGTGCACTTGTCCAAGAGGTCATGCACGAATTTTCAGAGGAATGCATCCGGACCGCCATCGTCAACTGTGTCTCCCTAAAATCCGCCAACGAGGTACTTGTCCAACTCAGCGAAGCATTTTGTTCAACCAAGAGCAATGCCAAGTCAACCAAGACCCGCCTGGCGAAACTCTTCACGACGAAAAAGGCGAACTCCAACATGCATCTGGTCTTGCTTGACGAGATTGACACACTCCTCAATGGTGACTGCGAAATTCTGTACAGCATCTTCGAATGGGCCATGCATCCCTCCTCCAGTCTCATTCTGATCGGTATCGCCAATGCTCTGGACCTGACCGATCGGTTTCTGCCACGTTTGAAGCTGAGAAATGTAAAGCCAAGATTACTACCATTCCTACCATACTCTGCACAGCAGATTTCAACCATCATCTCTGGAAAGCTTCGGTCTCTTCTCCCAGAGGGGACAACGGTTGGCTCGGAATTCATCCCATTGATGCACCCCGCAGCCGTTCAGCTGGCTGGCAAGAAAATTTCATCTCAGACAGGTGATTTGCGAAAGGCATTCAGTCTGGTCCGTCGTGCCATTGACCAGATCGAGCAAGAAACTCTGTTGAAGATGAGTCAGGAACAGAGCATAACTCCAACCAAAACAGCTCTCAGCGAACTCCGCAATATGGGCTCGAGCATGGGATTCCCATCACCTGTCAAGGACCAGCGATCAGTCCTGTGTCAGCTCACCTTTGAGACTGCACCGAGAGCAACAATCGCGCACGTGGCCAAAATTGCGGCAAGCATCTTCAACAATGGGACCATTTCTCGCTTGAGTGGACTCAACTTGCAGCAAAAAGCGGTGCTATGTTCGCTGGTAGCTTCTGAGAACCGACAATACCGCCGCGATCCTTACACCACTCCTTCCAAGTCGTCGTCAAAAGTACCTACCGTGAAAGGCTTGTTCGAGAAGTATGCTGCTTTGTGCAAGCGTGACGAAGGATTGTTGCACCCGCTCAAGAACACCGAGTTTCGGGATGTGGTGGCTAGCTTGGAGACTCTTGGCTTGGTGCAAGAAGCATCTGGGCGAACGTCGAGTTTGTTGACTCCAACAAACACGCCATCTAGAAGTGGAAGAGGAGGAATGGACGACAAGCAGGTGGTGAGCGCTGTTTCAGAAAGAGAAATGCGAGACAGCCTTATTGGCCCGGGCTCTGATTTGTTGTTGAGATTACTTGACGAAGAATGAACCGCATCAGGGATGGACTTTTGTCTCGGTGTTGAATGGCGCAGGCGTTGATCGGATATTATCTGCATGAAGCGAAGGAGCGTCTTGTCTCGGGTTTTCTGACTGTGCATAGTGCTCATTCCTCCGGCACAAGCACCAAGGGAATTGAATATCACGGTCGTTATGTCTGCTTTCAGTATTGCATGGGTTCTAGCTCTGAATGACAGCATCGTGCAGCATTTGATGCTCAACTGCGTCTCGCAGGAAATGATGTCAGTTGTGACTGATTGCGCGTCCACCCAGGAGTCCCTCAAGCTTTCGACCAAGCTTTGTGGGAGAGCTAGCCGTGTCATGCTTGTTGCCGCCAGTTGGGAGCTACAGGGCGAAAGGGCTCCATAGGCAATCCCGCAAGCCCAAAGCACTCATTGGAGGAAGCCTCGGGCATGCGTCAGCCTCCCCCCGAAGCCTAATTCGCTCCTGCCACCCACCACGCCGCCGTGGGCTGATGGCGCCCCAATCCTGGGTTCCTCCGAATTCATGTTGCTAAACGTACTAGTATCTCCCATGATTGCCTGCGCAATCCTTCGTGCTATCTCTCGTTCCTTCATCTATTTGCGTGACTGTATGTTTACCTATTGCGGACCGTCATATCCTCACTCAATGCGCTCTTTTTGCTTGGCTATAACATCATAATCAACACCTGCGCACGCGTTGGAGAGACGACCAACAGCAAGACTCGCGCCATCACCCAATGGCAGACAACGATGCCGACGCGCCCATCCTGCGCAAAGACGGAGTGATCCCTCACCAAGCCGACAAACTCGGACCGAAACTGGCCAACAAAACAGAGAAACTCGAGCAGAAATATCGCAACGCGACCGGAACCGATAAGCCCGAAAAGAAAGAGAAGGAGCCCGCGGGCGGCTTCGATGAGACGCCCATACCAAGAGCACCACCGGGTTACACGGTCAAGATCACATTTCACAAGGCCGAGAATCTGCCGTTTGCAGACTTCGGGACTCTGTCGTCCGATCCCTATGTTCTCGCCATTCTCCATACGGATCTGCCCAAGAGGCATAAACAGGATCCCGATCTGAAATTGAGGACGCCAACAATACATCGTAATACAGACCCGGAGTGGGAGACAGAATGGATCATTGCGAATATCCCTGCAAGTGGCTTTCACATGAAGTGCAGACTATACGACGAGGATCCCGCCGACTACGATGACCGGCTCGGGAATGCACACGTCGATGTCCCTCATATCGATGACAACTGGAAAGGATTCTCGCACCAGAAGTTCCAGTTGAAGAAGCGCATGGGAAGCAAAAGAGCCTACACGCTCCGTGGATGCGCCGCTCTGATCTCTAGGAAAGTCAAGTTACACGGAGATCTTATTGTCAGCGTGGAGAATCTAGGGAGAACGGACGCGGAGGATGGTGGTCGCGCGTATACCATCGGCCCCTTGCCATGGACGCAGCACCACTCGCCCTTGATCGGGCGGATAACAGGTACCAAACTCACCGAGCAAGGCAAAGACGGGAAGGAGGTACAGCGGTATAAGTGAGCGACACGTCACTATCCTTTCCTGCCCACATACTGACTCTACGACAGCTTCCAATCCATACAAATGCAATTCCGCGGTCCCGTCCCTGCAGATCTCTATCACCGCTACGTCGAATTCCGGCCCTTCGTAGCTGGCATGTTCACTTCGCACAGCATTCGTGGGCGCCTCCTGAATCGTGCTTTACACCACCAACACGCTCGGATCTACAACTACGACCGCACGACAAAATACGGCTCTTTCACCGAACCTTGTCTCGAAATGACGAAGCAGTTCCTTGATTTCGTCCATTACGATGAAGGAGGCCGGATCTTCACATATGTCTTAACCCTAGATGGACAGTTACGGTTCACAGAAACGGGGAAGGAGTTTGGGATCGACCTGCTGAGCAAACATACCATGCACAGCGACGTGAGCATTTACATTGCTTTTTCTGGAGAGTTCTTCGTCCGGCGCGTTAAGCATAACAAGATGCACAAGGACGATGCAACAGTTGATCCTCAAAAGGACACACATCCACCGTCCACACCCCCCGAGGAAGAGCAGAAGAATAGTGAGGCCAGTTCGAGTAAAGCAAGCACGAGTCAAGCAGACGGCGGACCTTCCTCTCCGCGACCTCAAACTAACGGCACCAACACAAAAGCCGAGAAGGACACAGACCCGACGCACTACGAACTCATCATCGATAACGACAGCGGCACCTACCGGCCCAATGCTGAAAAACTCCCTCTTCTGAACGAGTACCTTCGCGCAAACCTTCCGGGCCTGAAGATCAAAACACTCGACTGCCAAGCCGACGCGGAGCTCCAACAAGCCCTCAAGAAAGAACAGAGGGAGAAGAAAAAAGCAAGTACGGGAGGAAAATCGGTCATGTACATGCAGAACCTCAGCATGTCCAGCTTGAGCAGTTCTGACGAAGAGGGTTTAAACGCGAGGGCCGAAGCCGGCGAGGATGGGCCGCTGAAAGAGAGTCGGTATAAGAGAGAGATGCATAAGTTCATGGACGGAGGTCGAGACGAGCATCACGGCGATGCAATCGATAATCAGCAGGTCAACCAGGAGGGGATTCTCCCCGATGGCAGCGTAGATGGCACGACAGAGCAGGAAAAGGGCAAACAACGAGACTCCCGCGCACCTGCTGTGGAAGGAGGCGATCTGAATGAAAAGCGGTAGTGGCGCCGCTCAAACCGCCCGGTCCCCATGAAAAGGAGCATGGAAGTTGATTTGAAATTTTTGTGGCCGAAGGTTCGACTTGCGTTTACCGCGCAGGCGGCCCAGTCTGATCGGGTGCGACACTGGTAGGTTTACGGACCGAGAGCGGGTTGAAAATGAGCAATTTTGGGCAAGGTTCAAGTCGGCGACTTGTTGTGTTTTTTGTGTGCGATTCTGATGGGATAGCGAACAGGATAGCGATAAGATGAGAAGAGACGGGAATTGATACCCTTTGCGTGTGGAAGGGACTGTACTACAGTCCTACAGCAGGTGAGTAGTACCTAGTTGGCTTATATCGTACATACCTAGGTATATACCTTCGCATCCTTTTCGTTCGGAGCACCACTACATACGTCCTCCGTTCCTTCACTTGCACTATGTGCCGTGCTTGATCCGTGGAATCTATACGGAGTGTACCGAAAGGTGTACTCGCTAGAATCCTGTAATTATAGTATATGTACTGTATTAATTGTAAGTACTAGAGTCCTGTACGAGGTACGGTATATGTATATTGATGTTAACATTAATCAGGATGTGGTCGTGAATGTGCTAAATACGTAAGGGAAGTCCTGTACATACCAGGGCAGCCATGGAGATTCGTGCCTACCTAGGTACCTAGATATGCTTACCCGTACGACTACAGTAGGTGTTGGGTGTTTCTGAGGACGGGTCGGTGCTCTTCCTCGCTATGATGTTTGTTTCGTATGAGCGTTAGCCCAAGTCAGGGCGGAGATAACTGGAAAAGGTGTCTCTTCTCTTCGTTGCAAAAGGTTGGTTACAGTACGGAGTAGCTGAAAGCCGACCTCTTGAAGAATCCCGTTAAATCTCCCATGGTTCCACCGTCCTCTCATCCATTTCTATCTCATTTGGCCGTTCAAAGCGTAACCACTGGTGAGTCTTCATTTCTCTCACTGATTCACGTCTCCCCTGAGTTCAGCTCTCGCATTCCTTCCGACAACTTTTGTGCGGCAGCATCGTCAGATCAAGCTACATATCAAACCCTTCGCCTTAGGCCGCGATCCTTGTACTCCGCGTGTTCGAGATTGTCCAAAATTTCCCTTCCAAACACCTCGCTTGTCCTGTAAAAGTCGAGTCTGCCGCCCTTCGCCGCTCTCTGCCACCATCTCATGAGAGACACTCAATCAGCTCTCACGTCTTCGTTTCTCCTCGAGGTCCGCTAGCACCTTGCCGGTAGCTTCGACGATCAGAGTCCATTCTGTTTGGTGAATTCTTTCCTCGAGCTCATCTTGGGTTTCTCCCGATTTGATGTCAACTTCCCTGACCAGGATGGGCGCTCCTCGGTCAACTTGGTCAATCACATAATGGACCATGACTCCCGTCTTCGAAACCTCGCCCCTTTGGAATGCTTCGTATGCTCGATCTATGGCATTTGCGCCGTCAAATTGTCCCGGCAATGCTGGGTGTAGATTGATGATGGGCACGTTGGCGGAGGCTAGGGCGTTGACGAAGCCGGGAGATAAGATATGCATCCAGCCAGCACAAACCACCAAATCTGGGCAGGGAATATGCGTGAGAATTTTCTGAGCCAAGTCTGCGTCATATTGGTTCCGCGCAGCATTCACGCCCGCCTCTGTGTCCGGGAATCTCTTCTTGTATTGCACCAAATTGTGGTACGTCGTGAAGATGCCCGCGTCCTGGGCACGAACCAATCCTTTGGCATCTTTACGATTCGATAGGACGTGGCCGATGCGAGCGTTTGGGAGGAGTCGTCGAGGAGCCGATCTATCGTTCGAGGGAGGGGCTTGCCCACAGGCGTCGATGAGCGCCTGGAGGTTCGTACCAGAGCCGGAGATGAGCACGGTCAGGTTGAAGGACGTGGAGGCACTCCATTTCCGGGACTGATCGGTGGACACCGGCTTTGAAGACATCGGTGATGGTGGCTCTCGAGTACGAGCAGGAAATCGGTAGGTTGGGAGAAGAGAAGAAATGGATTGATGAGTGATTTTTAAAGCATCGGCGACGAAGGGGTCAACAAGGATGGGCGTTTTTCTATCCTGCACTGTCCATTTGTATATGCGACGGGAGAGAGGAGGTGAGAGACAATCGAGAGCTGCGACATCTGCGCTGCGACAGAAGGCAGCGGCGCAGGGCTTGTGCAAGTGTGTGAAAGTGCTACAAGGACATGAACTGTAACTCCGGTGGGGTCCTGCCCTGGTGGGGGGCTCGAGAGCTTGAGCTTGCCCTGAGTGACAGCGGAGAAGGAACCAGCCGCGTCTCAGCCAGTAAGCACCTGCATTGACGTGCTTTAGGGCTGGAGGTTTGCGTAAGACCCGGCTTAGGCGACGGGGATCAATTGTTTCGCGCCTAACCTGTCCGGAAACGGCTGTTTAGCGCCTGGGCTCGAGGTACGTACCTGCACCTGAGGGCTAAGGACACTGCTCAACTTTCGCTTGTCGCTGTTCTGGCCATGTTCTGCTCATCGTCTTCATCACACCACGGCTCGGCAATGCACCTGGATTGGTGTGACGGCGGAATCCTCGCCAAATGCCTGCAGGTAACCCTCTCTCGAGCTTCTTGCGAGAGAGTCCAGACCCGATCCTACCGAGTAAGTCGTGTGCTCTCTCGAGATTGTCTCCTTCACTCCAGTGCTGCATCGAGTATCTCGAAGCTACCAACCGGGGTAGGCGCGCTGAACGTTCATCGCTTCCTGTTACTTGACGGATCACATAACAACGCTCTAGCTTAGCACCATCTTGCGCACGGATGTGTGTCAAACGTATCCCCGGCCGCTCCTCCACAACGGCAATCGACGCCATAGAGATCGCCCAACTGTCAACACCAACTCTGCAACCAGACAAAGACAGAAGCCCAGCAGTCGCTATGCCATGCAAAAAGCTAGCGTACCGAATGCACGCTCTAAAATGCTACAGCTGTCACACTCTCATTGGGCCTCTCTCCAATGAATGGTGGTGGCAACACCCCAGACAGCAGCAAGATCTGCTCCGTATTGCATCGGTGGCTTTCCCATCTAGCGCACTGCGGACCAGGTAACCTATCCGAGGCTCGACAAGGCATTCCCAAGCCGATAGGCGATGTTTCAGGCAGGGACACTTCAAGGCACAGAGATGCATGGCTCAGCAGATCCAGCATGATTAATGGTCGGAATGTATCAGACTGAACCATTAGCCCTTTGCAAATCTGCCAAGCTGTTTCGCCAACGATGCCATTCACAACGCAGCACTGTCGAGACGTCGGAATGTGGACCGACAGAGGCTCAAATCGGAGCATGAGTCAGATGGCGCGAGGGAACATACGCGATGTTATCTCAGCGCAAGCGTTTGCAAATTGGGATCAAGATCCTCAAGCACACCGGATTATCTTACGGCTTGGTCCCTACCGAGGTTCGCTGTTATAATATCAGCTCGCCGGCATGGAAGCTCAATGCCACTGTATAACAAAGAGCCCAGGCGGATCCTTGTCCTTCCCTACCTCTCCTTGCCAGCTTGTTGAATGGATTCAAGAAAGACACGCATTTGACCTCGGCAGAGATGGAACCTGGTCCCGCTTAGGAGAAGTCGATCAGCTTCCCGACACGGAATTATTTCAATATTCATCGATGGTACTGATGCAGTTTGTAACCTCTAGTTGCCTGCAGAACTCTGCCACTCCCCGATTCTGCCATCCACGCCCGACAGACCTTGCCAAAAGAATGACGCCGGCACGCCACTGCGTGAAGTTCGAATGGCCTTATTGTGCCTTTGATGGACTCTCTAAACAAGCTGTCCCCAACCCGGGCCATCCAGTATCTCACTGAGTTGGAGGAAATCCCTCTCTCGCTGTGACCGACGCATCACCATCCTGCCATATGAAGTTCACTGACCACTTGCGCGTCTTCCACAGACCATCAGTGCGGTCTCGGGAGAGGTCTAAGGTATATATACCTCCGGTCGTCAAATGCGGTGTTGTTGGATCCGGCCCTTCTCCCTTTCTGTGATGCCGGGCGACAGCATATGCCGTCATGCGTGCCGTATCAGCAGCATCGTCTTTGACATCGATTCGGATGTTACTGATAATGTGCAAGGTATCCATTGGCCCGACAAAGTTGAAAACCGCCCCCATGACCGCGTCCTCACCCTGGACTTCGAAACCGTTCACCTCGAATGTGAATTCCTTGAGGTCGACCAGGGCGGATTTGAACAGTGACAGGTCGTTGGTGTCTATTCCTTGGACACCGCGATATAAGGCGTCGGCAATGGCCTCCCGGGTGCTGAGGCCCGATAGGCTGATCGAAGAGGTCATCTCGGAAAGCTGCTTGAGAGGACGGCTGCTTCCTTCTAACAGCTACCCGTCATTCATCGCGTTTTTAGGCAGGACGTCTTGGCCCTGATATACCTTGTATGGGAATCCGGACGTGATGGACTGCAGGATCTAAACCCCGTCCCATGCATTAACTCCGGCAACCTACTACCGACCGGCGTGTTGGAATCTTCCACACAGAAGACTTCTTGCAAAAAGTGCAAGTACGATATCGGCGAGAAGATACTCCGGTCATAATCGGTCCTATCGTACATCAAGCACAACTCTGTGTCACACTTCATAGCGATGCATGTTGCATATTATTCCACCAGTCCTGCAGCAGCCGGACCGAAGGAGGAGGAGATGTCAATCGTACGGTGGAGGCTCGACTACAGCGACGGTGCAAATTCCCTCCGATTCGTGCTTGATGGGTGATCATGGCCCTGCGGAGACAGGGTGTCTGAATGGTGACAGTCAAACTGTATTTACACTTTCTTTGGACCCCTCATGCTAGAAAGAAGCAGTCCTGAGAATCACGTTCTTTCGCATCAGAGCCTGGTTCAGCAAAGAATCAGCGAGCAGGGAAATGGGTTACTCACTTCAACAAGGCCGTGATTAGAGAGGAACATATCGGTCTCGGAGATCTCAAAGCTCAAAGGCGTGCCTTGAAAAGAACTCCAGTCCCACTGTTCGAAAAAGGCCGCTGGCATTTGGTGAGAAGCCCCACGTTTCGCGGCATCAGCATTGCTGGCCATCTCATGCATGGAGTCTACACACAGCCTGTCATTGACTGGGTAGTCTGCCACGCCCAGCTCACAATCTTTCTCGCCTCCATGTGGTGCTTCACTTCTCGTACCAGAGCTCCCACCCTTGGCACAATTTCAGCATCTTCACTACTCTGCAATACGGGAGCCCCTGCTAGCTTCCCGGCCAGATTAACTCGGATGATCTGGAGAAAGTCCGAATAGTGCGGGAGGTGGTCGAGAGCATCCATTGCTATCTGTCGAATATTGCCGAGGGTCTCACCACTTACGTGTGAGTTTCGAGAAGTCCTGGAGATGTTGTCTGACACGTATTCAAGAGCTGTGGCCACATGATGCGGATAAGGGTCAATGCTTAGAAGCGACACCATCTCCTGCTGGCGGTCTTCAGACAATGATGATCCGAAGACCCCCCTGAGCGGGACTCTGTGCCGCATGCCTAGTATGATGACGTTAATTGTGTCTTGGGCTGCACTTGAGTGAAGATTGTCACAGTTGGGTACCAAGGCTTTCTTGTCGAAGCGGTCGAGGAGATCGAACAGAATCAACAGGCCCAACTGGTAATGCAGAGCGAGATGATCTTCAGGCTCGTTAGCTCGCGTTCAAAAGACCATACTGAAGGATAATCGAAGTACTTACACCAACTGAGTTGGGCTTCGTCATTAAGGAAGACCAGCGCGTTTTTGCACGCTGCTAGCAGTGGAGCATAGGTCGTGTCGTATTGTTGGATAACGTCCAAAACAGCTGTCTGCGCCAGGAAAACGGTGGCAGGTCCGTGTCCATATGTCAGAGCTTCTCGCAAACAAGCTACTGCCACAGCTTGAATTCTGTTTCCGGGGCTGACGTCGCGAATGTCCATTCATCTGAACCTCCGCATCAATGCGTCCGTTCAATAATTTTGATCGTCGAGGTCGAACTCGGTTCCTGAACAGCGGACACAGTAGGTATCGCCATTGAGGAGGAGATGGCATGATCATATTTGAGAGGGTCCGCGCCGCTGTCGTGTGATTACGAATATGTACGTGTGCCGTCCACGATCCCGAAGCCCTCCTGGCGCGCTGAGCCTGATGACCTGCGATTCGGCACTGTCTTATGTCCCCGCATTCATGATACCCCGTCTGGACGCATCGGGAGATATCAAATCGTCAACTTCGCGATCAAGAAGGCTGAATATCCCGAATGTGCTTGATGGTCGCGTTCTTCATAGGCCTCGGGATGGAAGTCGATTCGCTTGTTACGTTACTGTGTCGAGGGACTAGAAGGGGATTCACTTGCTATCTCACTGTGTCCAGGAACTAGAGTCCGAACGGTCGGTTCGTACTGTACTTGGTACTCGGTCATTAGTTACATATTGCCGATCCAGCTCCATGATCCGGAAGCGACGAGTGTTGGCAATGGAGTGTCGAAAACGACATCAATGAACGGCTGCATGTCCGGTTCCGATCTTCTATATCCCTCTACAGACTCGTTCCGACAGTCTGTGCATCTATCCGGGATGGCAAGTCCACGCCACGATCAGTTGGTAGGGTAATCAAGTGACGATGCACATGGGGTAATATCCAATCCATCCGGGCTGCTCTGTACTCGACATGATCACCTCTTAATTTACACCAGGAAAAACCAAGGAGGTTGGGATTTCGCACCTCGCGCACTCGTCGAGACCGTCTCACACAATGTCCCTCCCCTCCCCGCGAAGAATAGTCACCACGCACAACAACTCCAGCAAAGCGGTCTTCCTCTCCGACAGCCGGGTTCCGCTGGACAGAACACCGCTGGGAGCAAGCCTCGGCGTGCCATGGGAGACGAGACAGTCCCCCATGGACAATTCCGGGGCCGAGCAATTCGACCCCTGGACGACCAGGACGAAGGACCTGGCCAATAAGGATGAAGTCATTCTACGGGTCGTGGATATCGATCCTGGCATCACGGAGGTGAGTCTTTGATTCTGCTCGCACGAGAGACGTGTCGTGGTTGTTGAGTGGACTGGACGGTGACATGGCGTGACGTGACGTGACATGAAATGATATGACCTGACGCCGGGTATGGGTGATAATTAGGCAAAGATGCTCTTCCACAGGACCGAATCGCCTGACTTTGGCATCTTGTTTGAGGGGGAAGCTTCATGGTTAGTTCTACCCGAGTTCGTTAGTTCGTCCGCTCCTCTTGGAGAGAGAGACATTGCATCAGCGTATATGTAGGATAATTAGGCCTTAGAATTAGTTCGAATCAGTCTTACCTCTCACCTCTCACCTCTCACCAACCTTGATATATCCCGGCCTTAGGCTCGTAAAGACCTCCACCGGATCATATTTCCGACTGACCTCCAATAAGCGGGCAAGGTTGCACGTCCTGATCGCCCGCCGGGGTTGCCGCCGCTTCGAGTTGCTGTTCGAACGAGCGGGAGAGACCTTCGATGAGGATGTTGTCGGAGCGTTCGGTCCACGACCAGAGGAGGGAGATTACCATCCTTAGTTTTGTTATCTTTAGCTTTCAATTGTGTTGGCGCATGCTGATCAGAGCCAAGCCAGCAGCCGGTACGTTGATGTTGATGTTGACGTTGACGTTGGCGTGGATTCAAATGCGATGCCGGTTAGGCTTACTGTGAAGGGGCCCGTCCTCTCTGCTGATCCCCAAGGTAAGGTATGTTCGGTGACATCTGCAGGCAGGTCAGCCAAACAGAACGTGGATCACCCAGCCAGCGATCCAACCCGGCTAGAAGAGAACCTTCGATCTACATACCGTAGTCCGTGCCGGGTTATTCGCGTTCAATTCCACGGACAAGTCGGCTGTGTTCCGGATTTTGGTCGTCGAGCCGATAAATGGCAATTTGGTGAAGGCGTCAAACACAGGCGGATCGCTTGCAGGTATGCCGTTTGATAGGACGCTGTGGTGACATATTTGCCCATGGGGGCGACGTGGACGGTGATGATGAACGCCTCGGCGTAGATGTCGGCCTTGTCGAACGTGCGAGCCTGGTCGTGACAGAACCGGTCAAGCAGAGAGATTGCTTGCGTCTCAGAGTCTTCGAGGTACTGTTTGACGCCGCTCCAGATTTGGCCCTGTTCGAAGGCGACGAACTCGAATCTGGTCACGATGCCGAAGTTGGTGCCCGCTTCACGGAGGGTCCAGAATAGATCCGCGGGCGAGTCGCGCGTCGCCGTCACGATCTCCCCGGAGGCAAGCACGACCTGATCGTTGTCTTCGTCAGTACATTGGTTCTCACGCTGTAACAGCTGTGTGTGAGTAAACTAACCTCGTATCTCTTCACATTGTCGCAGGCGAGGCCGAACCTGCAGGCGGCGAAGGAGATCCCGCACCCCCAGAGTCAGACCGCCGACGCCGACAGTCGAAATGCGACCTCCTGGAACGCTGCATTTACAATATCTTTGACTGCCATGGTTGCTCGATGCTGAAGGGGTCTGGGAGGAAGTCAGGCAACGACAACAGTATGGCGTCCACAACAAGATACTGAAGGCTGGAAGAACACATGCCAACGGTGTGCATTGTACTTGTATGATCTGGCCGAATCGAGTTGTTGCGGGTTTCGAATCTCGCTCGCTCCCGCGCAGCCTCCTCTCGGTTCCGGGAACCGAAGGGTGCATTACCCCGTGGGAACACGGAGTGTTAAGGCTTCTAGAAGCTGACGATTCGTCCGGGGCAATAACCGAAGGCGGAGCACCCGTGGGGAAGGGGTGTCCTTGTGGCGGTAGTTCATGTCGGGATATCATGTGCCTTGTCTTTCCTTCTTTCAAGGGTAGCATAAAACGTCAGTCAACCCTTGGCTGCAAATACTCACGCTCGCCCACATCATTGAAGCCTCTCTCTTACAGAGCCTCTATACCTCACAGCTATGCCGGTCAAGCTATAGATCCTTATTAATAAATAAGATCATCTTAGTGATGAAGAGTTCCATCGCTAGTAAGCCTTGCTCTCCTCTCGTGAAATTGTATGCTGACATTGACAGTTGGTCCGTGGAACATCCTGAGGTCAGTAGAAACGGGATGTGAATCACGCCCGATTCCATGCTCGGACACAATGTATGGGCGGAGATAAAGAGGATTGTGCCAACCTCCCCCTAGATCTGACTCAACACAGAGATTGTGAAGAAGAAAATCATCACTTATTCTCAGGTATGTGTGGGAACTGGCCGTCTAGGATACATGGCTGATGGTAACACTTTCATATCGACAAAGAGAAGGCCAGTGTTCTGTGCGGGTTCGGAGTCGACATTGGCAAGTGGGACGGGATAGTCACCATTGTTGCCGAAGACATGGACGCCTTGTTGAGTGTACAGCCTTGCCAGTCCCGTCAGGCAGAATGCTGGGCTAACTTGAATTCCAAGGTCTTTGGAAACGAAGAATATCTTCAAGTGGTGCTACCTGACGAGCAGAAGTTCCTCAAGCGTGAAACTGCCATCATGATGATCGGAGAACAGCAGGATAAAAAGGTTGACGGGAAAGTTGTGATCGATATCAGCAGATCGAGCGCGAGAGCGACGCAACGCTAGGTGCCTTCTGGATGGAAGTTGTAGCGGTAAAGTAACTGGCCAGTATTTGTGCGATGGTGAGATGAAAGACTGTGGGAGAAGAAGGGAAGAAAGCTCGGAGTGCCAAGGCGCCAAATGAGACAGTCACAGAACAGCTTGATGAAGCTTGCCGCGTATTGAACATCGTCCATGTCTGTCCATGGAGCTAGACCCTGCGTTGAAGCACACATCCATCTTAGTCGACGGATGTAGCTTTGCGGAACGAAGCAATGCTGCGGATAAAATCTGTGCCAGAGACACGGCCCTAAGATCGTGCAGGTTAAAGCACGCCGCTCGGCCACGGAACATCGTCCCTGATGTTCTCGAATCTGTCATTCCGTCCATCAGTATAGGATATCTTCCACTGGCTCAATTCCAAGCCCTCCTGCGGCTGCTCCAGCGTGGCCACGTTGAAGTGGAAGAACTCGATCATCTCGCCCTTCCACTCGAAGTTCCCCTCCGCGGCGACATAGATGCCGCAGGTGCCGCAGAAGTATTTGTGGACGTTGTGCGCAGGATTTATGCGATAGTCCTTGCACTGGGAGAGCGCCGATGGGGAGATCAAGTGGAAATCAGAGCGCGGGATGCGAATCCCCGTATATCCCTGCTTGAGGCAGATTGTGCAGTTGCAGCGGCCGGCCCGGGGGTTGTCGAGGCGAGACTGCGGGATGGCAACGGTGTATGTGATGAACTTGCAGTGGCACGAGCCGTGGAAGGTTCTTTTGATCTCTTCCTGTTCGGGGTTCGACATGTCGGAGATCAAGCTTGCAGAACGATGATTGTGTAGGGTCTTTTGCGAGCGACAAGCCTTCTGGTCCTGATGGAATAGTCGACCCAGACTCCCGACGGCCAGTAGGTAGATATACTCTGACCTTTGACGAAAGCTGGCTGTTGCAACCGTGTCATATTCCGCAGCTCGCATGGTGGTACCTTATTACCTAGTTACTATGCAGTATGGGAGTCTTGGAGCCCCCCATCGCATCGTTGATTGGGCGGGGGCCACTCGTAGCAGGTTGATGCCTGTTCGGTGCTTGGAAGTATTGCATCCATGCATGTTAATTAGTTCCCACTAATGGGAACTTCATTTCAGCTCTCGGGCTGGGCGTGACAGGTTGCCTAATGAGCCAAGCAGGCCATAAAATCGGCTCCGTGCGCTTCGTACTCGGGACTTACTATGCGAAAATGGTGCTTAGGCGAGGCTGCATCCCTTGAACTCCGACGTGGCCTTGGGGCCGTTCTGAGTGTCGTAACATCCTCCAAATCGAGCCTTTAACCCGTGTGGTGCGTGGGTACGAGTCGTGAAGTGAGATCACGCCTGTGGTAGGTGAAAAGAAGACGCCAAAAGCGGCACCATTCTCCGTTCTCCATTTGCGTGGGTTCCGCTCTTTCACCGGCGTGTCGATGTTCTCCCTGACGTATTACATTCAGCAGACACATCTAGTTGCATACATACGTAGTGCCTAACCTGTAACCGACGCATACAAAGTCAACTGTTTCTCCTCCATTGACACATCTACGAGTAAGTTCAATTCAACCCAACTCATAGACACAGACCTCTTGCACGATGCCTCCTTCAGGCCTCGCGATCCTGCTCGGCGCCGGCCCCACCACCGGGGCGGGGATCGCCCGCGTGCTGGCCCGTCCCTCACAAGGAAACCTCGCCGTCGCGCTCCTCTCGCGCAGCGGCGATGCGTCCCTCGCGGACCGCCTCTCTCAGGAGTCCGGGGGCGGAGTCCTGAAAGCGTTCAAGTCCGACACCACGGACGCGAGTCTAAACGAGGCGTTCAGCGAGGTCCGAAAATGGGCGGCTTCCATCGACAAGGACCTGAAACTCACGCTGGCCATCTGGAGCATCAAGCATAGTCACAAGACGGCGTTCGAGGAGGAGACCTCGTCCCGCTTCGGCGAGTCCCTGCAGGTCTACGTCACGGGGGCGATGGTCTTCAGCCAACTCGTTGTGAAGTGGTTCTTGGGCCAGTATCCCGGCGATAGTGCCAGGGGTTCGGAAACCGGCGAGCAGGAGATGGTCAAGAAAGGGACCCTGATCTTCACGGGCACGCTGGGCGCCTTGAGGACGAATCCCGGGTATGCGGCCTACGGGGCGGGGAGGGCCGGGGTCAGGATGTTGGCTCAGAGTCTGGCGAGGGAGTACTCGGCTAAGGGGGTGCATGTTGTGCATGCGATCGCGAACGGTGGGATTGTGGATATCGACACCTCTGCTGCCGATGCGGAGACGAAGGAGAAAAGTGCCAAAGTCTTGCTGGGGGAGAAGATACGAGCCGAGAGTGTGGGACGGTTATATCTGGATTGCATGCGGCAGAGTTGTGACTTGTGGGTCCATGAGCTAGATATGAGACCTGCGAGAGAAAAGTTCTGATGGGCAGAGGGAAAGAATTGCGAAGGAACTTGAGGGATGGGACCCTATGATAGGAAGGCACAAGAAGGTGTCCACGTCGATCATAAGACGAAGCGAACGCTAATGATTAGCTGACCGGTCAATCGAACAATGTCAAATTAGCAATCCTATCATCACTTCGTGAAGAGATCACCAAGTTTCCCAACCTCAGCCTCTCAGTGTCGGAGACTTGTGACAGAAGCGCACCTGCCGCACCGAAAATCCTTCCTCACCATGCTTGCTTGCACTGTCTGGTCCGGAGGTTAAATTCAAGTCTGCCATGACATGACGGTTGTTGTCGCGCTCAGCCGCCGTTCTTCACTTGTATAGACATAATGTACTCCGTAACGAATCTGAAGCTTGCCCTTGTGCAAACGACATTACCTGAAGTCAAGAGGGCTTCTTCCTCCCGCAGCACGGGTGATTCTGTTGGAGGAGGACACGCTCTTTCAGAGCCTAATCATAACGCACTCGTTGAAGGCTCCGAGAAGGCTGTATCGAGATCCATGGACTCTTCGCCGTCGAGCTGTGCTTGTGCTCTCCATCATCGATCACGGCTTCTGGCAACAGGGAGTTCTTGCCTGATTTTCTCTTCTAATTCAAGCAACCAATCGCTCTTCTTTGGCGTCAAGAGGGTTCAGTGTGTTCATTGTTGGAAGGCATGAAAAGGCTTGAAGGAAATTATGACCATGACAGAGATGACTTCAAGGACTGAGGTCGCTTGGCAAAGCAAATTGTTTCGAGCTGGGCAAGAGCACCATTTGGGGCGGCCAGCATCCTGACCTCGTCGAACCATGACCACTGCTTTGAGCACCTTCCACTAGAAAGCGAAGACTGGTGAGTAGAGTATACATGTTACTTGCTTCTTGGGCAATCCGAGCTCGCTCTTTGGGAGCCTTGCGCACGCTGTTGACATGTTTCATTAGAGTTGCTGTCAGCTCCAGAACAGCAATGATGCTTGCACTGACACTGAGCGGGTCCATATCGTGATCTCAGGTACCAGTTAATCAGAATACCTCACCCCTCTTAATAGTGACCGAGGAAGTATTGTCGTGGGCAAAATCTGAAATTATTCGAGCCGGCACCCATGAACAAGGCGCAGCTTGGACCCTGATCAGGCGGGCCGGGTGCAGCGGTGTATTCGTGAAGCTGCGGACCATCTTGCAATCTTCTTCACGGTTTGATTCCCCTGGGCAGCGCACCGACGTCAATGCCAATGAGACTGATCTCGCCTTGACCTCCCTGGGCCTCGCACCTGGAAGCCCTCTGATGACAACCATGGCCATTGTGGGCTGGGATTCTTGATTCTCGATTCTCCACGACTCCAGACTCCGCATGACATTTCTAACCCCTGCCAAACTGATGCTGCCCTACATCCCGTCCCCGCCACCCCGCCTCCCCGCCCATCCAACCGTGGAGCTTCCCTCAGACTTTCCACACCTGTTCTACGAGTACGATCATTCGAGCACCAGTTAGCCGTAACCGAACGCGGCACCAAACTCTCCTCGTCGCCTTGACCAGTTTTTAACTCGTCGGCTTCGGACCAAGCGTCCAGTCTCGATCACTGTGTGCCTGAGACATGCAGCTGGGCTCTGCTGTCACTTGCTTGCTTGGACAGCGTGGCTGGCATCAGCACCAGCTGAATACGGGAGTTCAGCGAAAACTTCCCAGGTACGACAGTTACGACACCACCTGAACGCTTGCCGATGAGGGGTTGGACTTGCCTTGCCCTTGCACTGCTGGAGGCGACGTCCATTCCTAAAGGGGCAGCTTCTAGAGCTCACGGTAGGTCTACTCGAGCGAACATCAAGCTATCCATGCACAGACAGGCACCCAGAAGACCGCTCGGTGACGGGTGGGAAAAGGTATAAACCTTGGATCGGACCTGCCCTGCTTCTCTGACTCTCGTCAATCGAAGCTTCAAGAAAGTAACTCGTTCGTGGGTTCTGATTTTGATCCAGCACTCGCTTTTTACACTCGCTTCACTCCTCGATTGTGACTCTAGGAGCTAGCTTGTCTCTCACAATAACCAGCCAGATCGTGCGCTCCCCAATCTAAGCACTCACTAGTAACCAGCGGTCAAAATGCGCTTCTTGTCTCTTGTCGCCGTCGGCGTCTCGACTCTCCTCCACCTTGCAGCTTCGCAAGACTTGTCCAGTCTTCCGTCGTGTGCGGTAAGTACCGGCGACCACATCTGCGTCAGACAGTCGACCTTACATCAAGGCAGGTAACCTGCGCCCTCAACGCCATTGGCGCCACAGGCTGTGCAGCCACGGACGCCGCCTGTGTCTGCTCAGCGACCAGCTTCTTGAGCTCTGTACAGTCATGCATCAGCACTGCTTGCAATGCCGCTGATCAAGCTGGTTCGTGCTTGAATCCTCTGACTCTCCAAGCCCAAACTGACCACTAGCTCAACAGCAACCCTAGAGTTCGCGCAACAGTACTGCGGCTCTGCAGGCATTACCATCACCTTGCCCACCGCCAGCGCTTCTGCTCCGCCTGCTGGACCGACTTTCACGTCTTCGCCAACCACTGCTCCGGCTGTCACTCCTGCAACGACTACGAGCTACGCACCTGCGAGCTACTCCGCCGTAAGCACCGCCGCCCCGCCTGGTGCGTCGTACACCGGCGCCGCATCCGCATTGAAGCAGCAGTGGGCTGGTGTTGCCGGTGTCGTTGGATTGGGGCTTGCCGCCCTGCTCTAGATGCGGGACTTGGTCAGTGGCGAGTGAGAGGAGACGAACTCGAGAGAATGTAATTATGAGGCACGGCGGACGACAATGCAGATGATAGCACTATGTGACAGACGAGACAGAGAAGGAGACATCAATGTACCAGATGGTGAGATGGAGAGGAGACAAAAGTGAGCATATAGCCTAATACGAATACAACCAAGTAAGCAAGCGGATCCGCCGAGAAAGACATGCTTTGTGTGTATGATGCCGTGCTCGTGCCTTGTCTTCCATCCGTGTGGATTGAATGTTATGTATAAATGCTGGCCGGACCCACGGTGCTGTAATCTAATCCGGTCCTTGTGGGAACTTCGACCCAATATACCCTCATCTATATGGCTCACCTCTAGCTACGGAGCATTATGACTTCTAGAGAAGCATCGTCACCCAGTATCAGCCCGGCCCCCCCTCACCGCCATCCGTAATATAACTTATAACTTTGAATCCTTCCTCTTGCCATTCCCATTCCCATTTCCGTTCTTCCTCGTAATATTCCGACTGGCATCCATGACCAAACTCGCATGGACCGAACTAGCCACCAACTCCCCCTTTTCGTCCCATACCTCGATGTCCAAGTCGAAGCGTCCGTTGCGTATCACCTTCGCTTTCACACGGACGAACAGCCACTCCACACCTTCCTTGGGTAGGAGCTTCTTCACGTCCAAGTTTAGCGCGAGGGTCGGATACCAGTACTTTGCTCTAGGCTCATTCGCGGTGAGGAATTGTTTCAGCTCCGATTGGCTGTGCTGGCCTATCGCCGCCTCCTCCACGAAAGGGTTCACATAACCTTCCACGACCTGAGGGAACATGTCGACCACGAAACCTAGCGCGTCGTTCGTCCACCGGCCCGGCACGCCGTTGAAGTGTGGTGTTTTCGGCGTGAAGCGGACCCATTGCTCGACCAGCGCGCGGGGACGGCCCGTCAATTTGTCGGGCGCGGGCTTCCTCTCGGGCCGGACGAGGAAGATCTGGATGTTCTGCGCGGCGCGTCGGAAGGAGGGGAAGGGGTCCTTTGCCCGGTGGGTGTAGTTCTCGTCGTGGCCCTGCGAGCCCAGCAGCGAGAGGTTAACCGGCAAGGCGGGAGGATACATGTGGTATTCCGTGTCGAGACTTAACCCTTGTTCGGTGGATATGTTGCTCATCATAATGTACCCCTGCGCTTCGTCCTGGTAGGGTCCTTCATCATTTGCGGCGTCTTGCTTTTGAGAAAGAGTGATATGTAGGTTCGATATACGGGAGCCCAGTTTCACGTCTTTCACTGTGAAAATCGCGGGGCCGACAGAGGTGCGCCGCAGGAATTCGAGGTGCAGGTTGATCGGGTGTGGGGAGGAGCGGGCGCGGTGCGTGAGGGACATGTGCGTGCGCGCGACGACGAGGAACGCCGACGTGACGTAGCCTCCATTGGGGACTGTGGTAGGAGGTACATGAGTCCTGGCGAAAGCCAGCTGGGGACATTTTTGGGTCTTACCTGTGCCTATACACCACTCGTTTTCGAGGGTGAGGGCGTACTGATGTGAGGAAAGAGGCTTGACGGGCAGGACATCTGCGAAAGTCGGCGGCACCATGGTGGCGCGCAAGGGGGGGAGGAGGAGAAGAAAGCAACAAGAACGCTCACGGTAACATGGTCTGTACAAGTAAAGACACTGATTCAATTCTCAAGCGAAGCGTCACCAAATTCAATGCGGCTTCGCGGTTGATGGGAGTTCGGGAGTAACCAAAAAAAACGGCTCCCATGCCGAAACGACCACGAGCCTCGGCATGAGGCGTCCGTTGGATTTGATCGATCCTAGGCACCTCCAATTGAACTCACTTGATGTTTGTCTGCCCTGTAATGAGTGAAGTCGTGTTCAATGATGAAAGATGAGTTAGAGGTCGAGAGAGGTGAAGGGGAAACCAAGTCGTGAAACGAGCGAGCTGTAGCATGGCGGTGAGGGAGTTGGATTCCAATTCAGCCCGACGCTGGTCAAACCTGGCTTCAAGCCCTGAGGCGGTCAGGCCATAAGAGCCCCTCGCAGCCCTCTTTACACAGTCCACCAGTTCTTGTGGCTAAACGGACTGAAGCAGGCTGCCATTGAACGGCTAAATGTTCACCATGGCGTGACTCTGTGGCTGTGCAGTGAAGCAGGAGCCAGCGATTCAGCATAATCATCATAAAGTGATGCACAATGACGAGACACGGGCGCAGAATCCCCATACGGAGCTCTTCCGTGATCTCAGTGGTGCTTTACCAAGTTTAGCATCTCTTGTGTCTTGCATCGTCGCATAGTGGAGTGAGGGTAATTGATCCGATAATCTATCCTTTAACTCTTGGGGTGATTGCTTCCTGTTTGCATCTTGGATACCGCCGTTGCTCATGGCCGTTATTCAATCCCATCCTTCTCGTATGCTTTGGACTCGGTCATCATTGAACAGATGACCTACTATTCATATCCCCGCCGACACCCAGTATGAAATACCCTCACGAAGGCCACCATGACACGAAAAGGAATGCGCCCAGTGCGCCAGCAAGGCCGCGCCTTCTATCTGACAGCGCTCATCATCACTCTCCTCGCTTGTTATAGCTTCGTCCGAGAAGTCAGCCACGGCCAGCCTGCGCAGAGATTGGCCGTGCGCAGTCTCGAAACACGCGACCTCGAGGTGCGTCGCTGATCCGCGCTGGACATCTGGATGTGCGCAAAGCTAACGATTGCTATTAGTGTCGGCTTGTCCACCACGCAGACGACAAATGTGCCTTTATCCAAGAAAACTGCCCTGACGAAGAAGCCGGCTTGATCTCGTACCTCCGGCTCTATTACTGCAGCCTGCCCAACGCCCAACCCATTGCCTTCGTCATCCTAGTGATATGGGTCAGTCTCCTCTTCAGCACCATTGGAATCGCCGCCTCCGATTTCCTCTGCATCAATCTGAGCACAATTGCGAACATTCTGGGCATGAGCGAGAGCTTAACGGGGGTCACATTCTTGGCTTTTGGAAATGGGAGTCCCGATGTCTTTTCCACATTTGCAGCCATGCGCAGCAACAGTGGTAGTCTGGCAGTGGGAGAGTTGGTGGGCGCGGCCAGCTTCATCTCGGCCGTCGTTGCGGGGAGTATGGCGCTGGTCGCACCATTCCAGGTCGCCAGGAGGAGTTTTATCCGGGACGTCGGGTTTTTCGTTGTGGCGGCAAGCTTCAGTCTGGTATTCTTGTCGGACGGCAGTTTGCGGCTCTGGGAGTGTATCACCATGGTCGCCTACTACGCTTTCTACGTGGTTTTTGTGGTTGTTTGGCACTGGTGGCTGACCAGGCGACGGAGGAGGAGGCTTGCAGAGACCGCAGCTAGGTTGCATCATCACATCCCAGACACGCAGGAGCTGGAGGCCCCCCCAATCGACGAGGACGAAGAATCGCGCCCCGCCAGTGAGCGTACAGGCCTCTTACGTGGTCAGTCAAACGATACTCTCCCTACCATACGAACGCCGGGAACGCCTGCGTGGAAAATTCAAGACTTCGACGATGACGATGAAGCGCGAGATCGATACCTGGCTGAGCTGCAGAGCAAGATGAGGGTTAGTCGTCCGCCTCGGGGCGAACGAAGGAACACAATGACCCCGATCCGACCGAGTTTGATCGGCGCGTTGGAGTTTAGATCCCTTATGACCTCTTTAGAACGGAAAGCGACCAATACCCAGCCTATAGGTCTTCGAAGATACTCAGACGATGCATCGGCCTCACACTCTCCTATTCCAGCCACCGCACCTCCCGGTGCCTCCCAGCCAGAGCTCGTCAGTTCTCAATACTTGGATGTCGAAGGCGACAGTCCCCGTCGAGCGCGAGCGGTATCCGCCAATGACGCCGCTCATCTACGCATCGACACGGATTTTCTGACCGAGAGACTCTCAGAGAGGGGTTCCGAGAACGCCCTCGCCAGCGAAGAGTCGTCGCCACACCCGGCCGCCAAACATACAAGGGCGAGCGCCAATATTCTGAGAACACTCAACGAGCCGTCAAGTCAGAAACCACCCTCGCCCAAACTCATTCTTTCTCCCTCGGGCTTGCCACCCGAGACTGGCTCACTGCATTCGGATGCTCCCATCTCGAGATCTGCCAATCTCCTAGCACCACCGGCAACGAGCTTCCATCGCCCGGATTATCACGATGAGCATCGGTCTGAATCTCGAAGCCCCAAGTTGTCGCCTCGGAGTGGCCCGACACTGCAAGTTCCAATTTTGCATACACCGCATCCCGACCATTCGAAAGGAGCGTTGAGACTCGAAGACTTCCCTCCTTACGTCGACTCACCCCTGCTTCTCACCCCCGTTGGCTCTCGACCTCCTAGCATAAATATTCCGGCGCCAAGTATGTCCCCAGAGTCTACTGCGCATCTCGGGCTTTTGCCGGATGAAGAGGACGAACCTATGCGCAGGTTCGCCTGGTGGCCCTACCAATATTTTCCAGCTCCGCAGGTTATTTATGCATCGCTATTCCCGACTCTTTATGGCTGGCGTGAGAAGTCACACATTGACCGAATTCTGGGCTTGATTACTGCTCCCAGTGTGTTTCTGCTCACTATCACACTTCCTGTTGTCGAACCAAAGGAAGACAGTGTGCCGGATCCTGATCCAGCGCTTTTGACTCCGGCAGGCGGGACCCATAGCAGATCAAACAGTCAGGTCGTTGGTACACCTGGGACAGCTCCCAAGTCAGGCTCTTCTGATGGTCCACCTCATCCACATGGGACGGGAATATCAAGACAGATGTCAGACTATGCTAAGAGTCCCAATCACGGCGTGGATGAAGTCCATGGGCCAAAGGACTGGAATCGGTGGTTGGTCTTCGTGCAAGCTTTCACTGCTCCTTTCTTTGTGGTGACCATTGGTTGGGCCAACATGGATGACAACCTCAACACCACATTATATGTGAAGATGGTTTTGGGCTCATTGGTGTTCTCGCTGGTGCTACTTCTCATACTCTTGTCCTTGACAAGGCCTGATCGAGAGCCCAAATACCGACCTTTGTTGTGCTTTTTGGGATTTGCCGTGGCCATAGGTTGGATCTCGACAATTGCGAACGAAGTCGTCGGAGTCCTCAAGGCTTTCGGGGTCATCTTGGGCATGTCAGATGCCATCTTGGGGTTGACCATTTTCGCCGTGGGCAACTCTTGCGGTGATCTGGTGGCAGATATCACTGTCGCAAAACTCGGCTATCCCGTCATGGCATTGTCGGCATGCTTTGGTGGTCCGATGCTGAATATCTTGCTCGGAATTGGCATTGGAGGGCTGTATATGACGGTCAACAAGGCCTCACGGAAGCACGCAAAGCATCCGCACAGGCCGATCAAATACAAACCGTACGAGATCGAAGTGAGTACGACATTGATGATATCAGGAGTTACCCTGCTGGTGACCTTGATCGGGCTGTTGATCGTTGTACCATTGAACGGTTGGAAGATGGACCGGAAGATCGGGTTTGGACTGATCTTGCTGTGGTCGCTCTCCACCGTTGGCAATATCATTGTCGAGTTGCTTGGATATGGCGGAGACACACTGATGTGAAGATGATGTATGTATATCCCGAGGCATGAAGACACGGATGGAGTTCGGAGTGTTCTGGCGCATCCGACGGGGAGCTGTCTGCGACGAGTACATATTCATGGTATATACCTTGCTGAGAATGCAAGACTCCTCCCTTGCAGGAACCGCCGTTGTTCCCTGCCATTCTCAGGTGTCTCTCATTGCTTTGGTGCACCACGCCGTGCAAAGTACAAGTCATTGGACGATCACGTTCACCAGACGCTCACGCATCTTTCACCAGCACTTTCACTTGCATAATTTCACAATCTTACTTACCAATTGATTATTTGAGCTGCACGCTCTTTCTCGGTCGAGTGAGGCGAAAGATCTCATGCAGCAGAAGTACTCCCTGCCGCGCATATATCGGATCTTGGACGATGCCGGAGACGTGAGGTGGGTGGCTGAGGCTGGTCAGCATCTCCGAGTCTCGCACATCCAACTCCGATTTGTGGCCTGCCCCAGATTTGCATCAATAGCCGTGCAATTGCCGAAGGCGTTCCATTGGCTAGTCCTCTGGAACCTCGGCATCTCTTCTGCGCGATTGGCCACGATTGAATCCAGCACGGCACCATCGGCCACAGTCGCATTGCGACGGGGAGGCAACGGCGCCAATGATGAGCGACGCGTTGCTTCCGCCGGAGGAGAACCATGCGGTCGTACGAGAACCCCGGATTGAGCCAAGCGAATGCCTCGACGGGCGATATATCTCATATCGCTTGGGCGTCATCGGTCGTCGTCTTTTGATTTGTCGTGTCTTCAGTTTGAAAGCTCGACTTGACGTGTGACTCGGCTCGATTTTGGTCTTTTGGAATACGGACCAACTCGTGCGGACCGATTGCTGTCTAATAACTTTGATCTCTCTGGAAAGCGTGTACAGGAATCTGCCCATCGGAACATCATTCTCTCGCGTCGCCGGAAAATCAACTCGGCCGTATCCTCTTTCTTCTTCGGCTGAAATCGCAATATTCGTCCACGTATTGGCAAATTGCGAGCAGAAAAGCAACGAGTCTCGCCAGCTGGAGCTCTGTCTCCAAACAACGCCAGGTTAGTTGCAGTTCTGAGAGAGGGAGGTCTGCACTGTCTAGCACCAAACAAAACCTGAGAGCCTCGTTTTCCGGTTTCACAAGTAATCATTTCGAAGACCACCGTAACCATGCCTATCAAGTCGAACTTCCCGGACGTCCAACTCGCCGTCTCAGATATCTGGTCCTTCCTCTTCAACAGGAAGGACAGAGAATTCCCCGACAACCACGTCATATTCCAGTCTGCCGAGACGCTCAGCCGGCAATACACGTACGGCCAACTGCGGCAATCGTCCGTCGACTTTGGCAAGGGCCTCAAAGCGGTGTATGACTTCCGCAAAGGCGATGTGCTAGGGTTATTTGTTCCCAATGACATCGACGTCCCGCCCGTCGTCCTGGGCACGCTCTGGGCCGGGGCCATCGTCTCGCCCGCCAACCCAGGCTACACGGTCGCCGAACTGGTATATCAGCTGAAGGACTCGGGCGCAAAAGCCCTGTGCACGCACTTTTCCGTGCTGGATACGGCACGCAAAGCGGCCCGCGAAGCAGGCATCCCTGAATCGAACATCTTCCTCCTCGGCGAGCAAAAGGACGAGAGCATGAGAATCAAGCACTGGACGTCGATCCGCAATCTGGAGGGGACGCGGCGGTTCCGCATCCCCAAAGTCGATCCCAAGACCGACCTCGCGTTCCTGGTCTACTCGTCCGGCACGACGGGGCGGCCCAAAGGTGTGCGCCTCACGCACTTCAACATGACGAGCAACATCGAGCAGATCCACAGCGCCGAGGGCTGGCTGACGTGGAACGGCACCAGCACGCCCCCCAACAGCGACATCCCCCTCCCCGCGCGGGGGACGGGGGACAAGATCCTCGCGTGTCTTCCCTTCTTCCACATCTACGGACTGAACTGCCTCGTCCTCTCCCCGATCTACTCCGGCGTGCACACGATGGTGATGGCCCGCTTCGATCTCGAGCGGTGGTGCTCCCTCGTGCAGGACCACAAAATCACATTCAGCTACATCGTGCCGCCGATCGTGCTGCTGCTGTGCAAGCACCCT
Organism: Phialophora tarda; assembly: GCA_016109495.1. NCBI lineage: Eukaryota > Fungi > Ascomycota > Eurotiomycetes > Chaetothyriales > Herpotrichiellaceae > Phialophora > Phialophora tarda. The sequence goes on along the minus strand of JADWPL010000014.1, from coordinate 53,587 downwards.
GTCGTGGAGAAGTACGACCTCTCGAGCCTGCGGATGACGAACTCGGGCGCGGCGCCCCTGACCCGCGAACTCGTCGAGGGGCTGTACGCGCGCAAGGGCGTCAAAGTCAAGCAGGGCTACGGACTGTCCGAGACGGCCCCCACCATCTTCATGCAAAGGTGGGAGGAGTGGCGCTCCGCCGTGGGCACCACCGGCGTGATGGTGCCCAATCTGGAGGCCAAATTCTGTGCCGTGCCGGGGTCGGGCGAAGAGAGCGACGGCACCAAGGAACTCCCGAGGGGCAAGATCGGCGAGCTGTACGTCCGCGGGCCCAACGTCTTCAGCGGCTACCACAACAACCCCAGCGCCACGGCCGAGTGTCTCGAGGACGGATGGTTCCGGACCGGCGATGTCGGATTCCTAGACGACCGCGGCAACTTGACCATCACGGACCGCGTCAAGGAGCTGATCAAATATAAAGGTGAGTGGGTACCTAGTGCGCTACTTTTCTCGCGGCGCATGGGGCGCGGACGGGCTTCAAACCCTCCTGCCCTTTGACTTTTCTTTACTAACGGGTTCTCTCTCTCTCTCTCTTTCTCTAGGTTTCCAAGTCCCCCCCGCCGAACTAGAAGGCTACCTGGCCTCGCACCCGCTCATCGACGACGTCGCCGTCGTGGGCGTCGACAGCCAAGCCCTCGGCACCGAAGTGCCCCGCGCGTACATCGTGCGCAAGGGCGGCCTCTCCGCCGTGCGGCCGGGCGACGCGAAGGAGATCATCGCCTGGATGAACGCCAAGGTCGCGAACCACAAGAAATTGCGGGGCGGGGTCAAGTTCGTGGACGCCGTGCCCAAGAGCGTGAGCGGGAAGATCCTCCGGAGGGTCCTGAAGGAGCGGGCGAAGGAGGAGTTTCGAAAAGAAGAGGAGCAAGCGGCGGCCAAGGGGAAGGTACCGGTACAGGCGAAGTTGTGAGCTTCTCTTTCTTCACTGTGGTTTCGATTTTGTGCGAGAACATGAAATGAAATGAACGAATCAATGGGTCAACCCTGGCAGCTGGAGAATGAATTCGAATTCCTGTCGTGGACGAACCCCACGAGCCAAGGACTGTTTTCTCCCTCACTCCTTAGAGTGTCCAGCCTCATCTGGCTCGGTCGAGGCGTGACTGCACCTCTAAGCCGGTCGAACCGTACTCAGTATTTCAGCCTGTTCAAGAACTGTACATGTTCAACATGTAATCCTCCTATTCGTTCGCACAATTGTGTTGTTTAGCTTTGGGTGCCTGTGCAAGCAGTCAATCCCGTAAGAACCAGGTGAACCCTCTCCCAGCTCGCGCGAGCCAGCGTGAGGTGTGAGCAATTTCTACTCGCATGGAGTTGTCAGAATTCGAAATCAGCAAGTGAGCATCAGATTAATCGTGGAAGCCGCCACTGTCGCGAAGAGGCGACGTTACTCTATTTGCAATAGATCAGGGATACAAGGCTACAATACTTGTGATGGTTTCTTCCGTCCGAAAGAAACATGAAGTCCCATCCTGGTACTGTGGCCCACAAACGACGTATCGAGCAAGAGGAATCAATCCCGTGAAGCCACGCTGAAGTGCTGCTGACTGCTTAATATCGAGACGCATCATGGTCTTCCCTTCTGTTTGTCAAACTCCCCGTTCATAGCCCTCTTGCGTACAGGGAGCGCATAAATGAACCGTAACTGTTGCTCATTGAACTCGACAGCGAATCCGTTTCAGATGCTCGTCCACTTGAGCTCGCGATGTCTCTTTTGGTAGAGCCGGCTGATGAACGGCCCGATGAGGTGGATGTGGCATGTTGTGATGATGAGGAGGTCGTCGACGACGATTTGAGGTAGCTCGAGGGCGTGGAGTTGGTCGAGTCCATAGAGGTGATGGATCTGCGAGCAAAGAATGCGGATGCCATTGTGTTCTGGATGCTGTGGAGATTATGTCTCTTGGTCGAATAGTGTAACGAACTTGCTTCTGGCGGTCTGTGTAGATCTGCTCTTCTTTACGAGGTCTGGAACTGTGCTTGAGGCTGGTGCTGGGAGGAGGAAGCAAGCCAGCGTTTTTACGACGTCCTTCTCACCTTGGTATATATGTGCTTTCTCAAAACGCGTAGCCGCACCTAGTGGGACTCCGGGCCCAATGCTAGCATTTCATGTCGACAGCGCCTCATCAAAGAGGGCAATGAGGAGAAAAAGGCGGATTGACCAAAGGGGTGTGCTGGCCTCGTGTGTGTTCGCGACGAATCGTAGCTGGCGGGTTTGCTGGATGCCAAAGCTGACCACATTCGAGAACCCACCTGGACGGATCAAGCCCAGACTTCGGAGGAGCAGTCCGCAGCCGATGGGAATAGAAAACGCTCCCAGACACAGACTCGTTGTGTTACACCACAGGGGACAAAGGCCAACCGGGCGCAAGGGCTGACAGGGCGCAGCACAGAGGAGGACCGTGCAAGCAGGACCACATGCGTGTCTCGTGTTGGGGGGAGTTCATAGGGCTGATGATGAGGGCGGGATCATCGCTTAACGACGGGCAGTGAGGTACACCGAGTCATCATTGGGTGATGAGGCGTCGAGGCCACAGAAACGTCCACCGCCTGAAAGTGGGGGCTGACTCTAAGAAAACGTGCCTGCATCACAGAATCGGCGCGGTGAAGAACACCTCGAGGACTTTTGGTCTCCTGCACCTCGCAGCAGGTGACCGAAGTGTCGACAGAAGACGTGGAAGAAGTGGCACCACAGAGACGAGTTGCAACGGAAATTCTCTCTTTGATGGCTCTAGTCGTCCACCTTGCTTCTTTCTGTCAATTCAGCTTCCTCATTTCGAAATCATTCTTGCTGTCTAAGAAGAGGCGGAAAAGCCCCCATTAGCTCTCATGTGATAGATGGACATTGCATACGCGTACTCATTCCATCGTCACAACACCAGTCCTGTGCAGCTCACAACCTACTGATTGTCAAATGTCTGCTGAGCACCTAACTAGAACGGCCACATTTTCCATCATCGCACGCCAATCCCAGCGTGGCAGTCCCATTCCATAGATGGCACATCTTCTGCCTCGCACACGCCTCGCTCGAACTGCTTCCTGTTACCACAGTACTCTGCGTCTCATACAGGTCCTACATCCCGACTGACGCTTGATTACCCAACATGTTCTTCGTCACTCCGTCCCAAAACGTCGCATTGATGGCGCCATGGATAAGAGCAGCGGAGATCAGTAAGAACACAGAAGAGACAAAACCAGAGATCCGGCACGTGATGCTTCGATTCCTACCTTTTAAGTCTTGCGACAGTTCCCCGGACGTATTGAGGGAGAGTCCCCGTCTTGATATCGAGATATCGAGGCAGCTGAGAGCATCGAAAACGCAACACGAGTTGAGCACACAATCACCCATTGCGGCACTGCGTTGGAAATAGACGCAGGGAGAGCTTAGCCATCTTGATTGAGCCCGGCGCCCGGCTTGCCCTGAAGCAGCAGGAGCACGTCTGTAGGTAGTATAGCCGAAAGGCCAACTTGCAGCAAGCGAAGCCGGAGAATAAGTTGGAAGACGTGCGATGTTGGTTGACGGCGAAGCTCAAACTCGTACAAGTCACATAGTGGAATCAGGAAAGTGGCTGCGACCGCGGCATAGTTGCCTTCCTCGAACGAGAGACTATTCCCTTTTGGTCGACATCGAACTTTCATCTCGGAGCTGGTCTATGCAAACATTATTCTGTAACGACAACTCGGTCCGTTGCGAGCGCGATCTGTAGTGGGAGGTAATAGCCCCTAATGGTCAAGGCAATGGACTCCCTTCCAAGCTCAATATGTCGGTCCTGCCGCCTCCGACTCCTTAAGCCGTCCTCATACCGACCGTTCAGCACCTCCTCCTCCCGGCTGTATATTCCACCTGAATCGCCCGCCTACATCGATGTCCCTCAACCACTCCAATCAGTGCGTGACGGGAAGCCCCGAGCAAAGGGTATCTTGCCCCTTCCAAGAGAACTCTTCCCCGCCCGCCGCCCGGACAAACCCAGCCAAGCATATCTCGACAACGTGACGCGCGATCCCCTGCCCAAGAACGTCCTGTCCGACGAAGAACTCACAGAAACGGGAAAATATAAACGGCGTATGGCCGAGCTGCGAAAAACGCACCTCCGCTCCAGTCTAAAGGAGCTCCATTCTCGGAAGACGTCAATCGACGACACAATCGCAGCCCGGAGCGCGGCCAAACAGCTCGACCGGGCTAGACTCCTCTCACAACCGGAGCGCGAAGACGCACGCCTCACGAACGTCTCCATCCCCAGCGCCATGCGGCCGCAGAAGGTGCATCAACTCTCGCCGGAAGAGGAGCAGGAAATCTACAACTCCCGCCTCGCCGCACACCAAGCCACCCTGGCCGCAAAACATGAGGACCGCCTCGACAACCTCCACACGCTGTACATGAATGCGCGAAACTTCATAACCACGAAAGAACAACTCGCCTCTGCAATCGACCAGGCGTTTGACACGAACAGATCGATCTGGGACAAGGAAGGCAAGCCGGACACAGTGGAGACAATGATTGCACGGGGCAGGGACCGGTCCGCGGACGACGGGCGCGGCGGAACCATGTTACCTGGAGATGTCACCGAGCGGGCGAGGAAGGATCAAGAACGCATGAAGAAGATTGCAGAGCGGCTGAGTGGTGGGAAGTTGTGACCTGGGTGGGATGGAAGCGGGAAGCGCCGCTGCATCAAGATTCGATTGACTGGGGCGGCTGATTGTAGTGGGGGACAGGTCGCTTCGAGGGACTGTACAAAAAAACAATGTGCAACGGGCGCTGGGGCGCTAGAGCGACCAAGAAGAAACCATGCCTCGAGAGGGAAGAAGTTGTATAAAACTTGTTTCTAAGGAGAATTTATGTCTTGAACCTCACACCTGGCCAAGCCAGAATTCGGATATTCCAACTGTGCGGCTGCTAGGAAATGGCATGAACGCCCGTTACTTCGCAATGGAACTGCTTAGCCTCCTCCTGATATAGCCGGAAAATGTTCATTTTCCTCTTAGAAGACAAGGCAGAGCGTATGTGGTGGATGACCAAACAGAACAAGTGTTTCGTTCCCTGCGCTTTGGGCGTTGCACCGCATTGCCCCCTTCATGGTATCAGCCTCCGAACCGTGTGAAGAGAGGAGCGGACGCAACATCGCCTTCCGGGGCGTCAGCTCAAGTGTGTGTAGCGCATCGGAAGCCGGCCGCCCCAGAAGAGCAATGCAGGGATCGGCCGACTCCGTAGAGTGCCTCTTCGCTGGAGAATGGTGTGATTGAGTAGCATCCATTCCTGCGCCTGTAGCACATAGCGATGATTGCGTATGCTTGTTTGCTGTGCATGAGGAACACGAAGCAGCCCTGCGGTTCTTGTGCGTAGGATTGCTGTCGAAGCAAACGGGCGTAACGGTGCTCAGATACCGCATTTTGCGGTAACCATTGCCGGGCATCAGAACATTCAGAGACGGTCAGATTGCGCTCACCTCTGAGGTGGCCTCTACCCCAATTCGTTCACACCGACCTTCGATTCCCCAGAAACCGCTCGCCGGGGACGACTGTTGGTTGATGCCCGCTTCAGAGTGTGCCCTCAATTGGGCGGATTTGCCGCCTTGTCGCACACTTCGGCGATGAGCCAGGTTGCCAGAGTATGTGAACAGTAGATGCTTGTGAGAGAGTATGGTTCTTCGTGGCTGTTGATGGGGGCCACTCTATGGATCAGGTCAGTGCTCGTACACCAAGACCAACGGTACGAGTCTCGAAGAGCTCGATGAGTCCTGCACCCAGGCACTCTTCCAAAACCCAATCAAAGTTCAGACCATTTAAGTCCTTCCATTTCTTCGTTTTCGCCGGCATGACGCCGGAAAATTCCCCTCTGATTCGCTTGGCTGTAGAAATACGATTGTCGGAATCAACAGCCCCATCCCATCGTTCGCGCAGGAGATACAGCGGGGCCTCTTTGTACTTTGATTTGCCCAGAAGCTCAAGTAAATGTGCGCGACCGGCAGCCAATAGCCTCAGATATGGCCCGATATTGGGCAGCGAGAGCACCAACTCGTTTGCTTGCGTCTGATGGATGGAGGAGCTCGATCGCCGGGCCGTACCCACCCCACCAAGATTCTCGAACGTTGACTCTCCACCAATGGCACCTGCCGAGCCTGAGGCAGCACGGGAGATTTTGGGCATGGACACAAGAGATGAACCAGCCAAAGAAATATTCCGAGACCCGGTCAGTGATGATGAGACGAGAAAGCCAGTTCGAGTCAAGGCGGTCACATGAGACGTCGGCAACTCTTGGGGCGGAATGCCGGTGACTCGAGGGTGAGCGCGGAGCACGTTGCAGAAATCAACTCGAACATTTGGTGGAACGTCGCTTCGATCAAGCAAGGTTTGTAACTCTTCCATGCTGATGACGACTTCACCAAGGCCACTGATATCGTTGCCTCGACCCGTAATTTTGATCCTTCGAATCTTACCGGTGGCCTGCAACGCAGCAATGTCCCGCTCCGTCTTGGACGAAGCGGCTATCAGAGCATGAACATGCGCTAACGACACAATGGGTGGCATATTCCGCTGGAAGTTGAGCACCTCGGCAACGCGCACACTATTCATGCCCGCTCGCTCCGGGAGCGCCGCAAACATAGATGCACGAGCATATTGCATGGCACTTAGGACATCTTTGGCGGAGTCGACAGCGATGGTCGACAGGACTTTGCCACTTGGTGTCAATCTGTCTTCGCCATCTTCCCAGGCATTCGAGTCGTCGCCAACCGCCTCGGCGAGTGACTTTGTTCGCTGGCCAGTCGGTTTACTGCGCGGAAGATTCGCGAAAGGCGAGGAAGAGTGTCGACGTCCAGTTTCGGCGGGTCTCCTGGCCGGCTTGTTTACCCGCGACGAGTGGGACGCAGTAAGATAGAGGGGCATGGCAGAAGAGAGGGAGTTCAGAAAAGATTGTACCTCGTACTGGGTAACAGATGGATGTTTAGCTGCATCGCCACTGCAGGGTTAGGTAAAGTCTCGCCAACACCTCAAGGCAATATCCCCTGAGAATCTCACTAGGCAGCAACGGACAAGGCGACAGTGAAATGGTTGGTGGTCTGAGGTTCCGAAGAATTGACGGGAACCTTCGAGGGCGTGGTTGCAAGAGAGTTTGCGGGCTGGGCTGTGGGTGGCAGGCCGAGCCAGTTAAACAAGAGGACGAGGGCCGCTTACCTACAAACATTTCCAGACGAGACACATACCGGCTGGGAGGTCCCCTAGCCCGAAGTTCCGGGCTGTTTTGGGCCTGCTAGGTCGAATCCAGAGCCCTAACGGATTGCTCGCGCGTGGCGCGACGCAGCAAGCCTGTTGCTCTTGCTTGCCCCACAGCGTTCACGTCACTCCCGGTTTCTGCCAGCAACGGAAATGCCAACCGCGCGCTCGAAACCCTGATCCGATGTTGGATGTTGGCAGTGACGGGATTTAGTTCCATTCCCACCATTCGCGCCGCTACCTAATGGGGCCTGTATCACTTTAGCATGTGTAAAAACTTACGGGCACCCACGCATCATAGCTTCAAACGACTGACACCTCGCCCTTGCCCTATCACGCTCGTTCCACCCACCATTGACCATGATCTTATTACTTATTCACTCCTTCTTCCTTGGTTACAAACTTCTGTTTTTAAGCCTGCTATTTCCTCTGGTTTGGTGACCGGTGCCTGAGCCCTCACTTACTGACTGCGGGGCCTGTTCTATCTGACCCAGTTGTGAATACTTCTACGCACTCCACCTCGACGTCAAAGTGACTCTTCACCTTCGACGTAGTCGAGAGTCAGCCGATCCCTCGAAAGCCTCCAAAGTCTGCGATTGTTGTTTTTCCTAAGTTCAACGTGGACTCGCAGCATTAGACGCGACAATGACCATCTTCGTGGCGTCCCTGTTCCTTCCCTACACGGTCAACTTCGACGCTCCTGGTTCTACCTCCAGGTCACAGTCTCCGGAACTTGACCGGCAGCGATCGGCGGTCTCTCAGTCATCGCTCTTGCACGAGACGCAGCCAGTCAGCCTCTTCACACCGAGTGCGGGCATAACTGGGGTTCCCGTCCAGACACCAGGTCCTATCCCTCCCACTCCAGGTGGCACCACCGACCATGAGAAGATCTTTCGACCTCAGATCGACCGGAAGATCAGCCTCAAGCTTCCACACGACAGACCAGGCGCCGGCATGCCTGTGCGAACTATCTCCCGACACGACCTTCACTCGCCTGGCTGGGGGAAGACGTTTGGCTGGAACCAACCTCCCTCGAGAGCCAAGTCGCCTCCTCCCAGCTCGATCCTGAGGCATGCAGCGGGCGGCGTGAAAGAGCTTAAGGAGCTCAAGGAGAAGGCTATTCAAATTGCAGCATACAATACTACCAACAAGCATCACCGTCGACAGCGTACAAGAACTGTCAGCCACGAACGGCGCTTTTCGAACTACAACTACGAAGTTGAGCGAGCGCCTCTGGGCAATGGCGGTCTTTACAATGCAATTGACGCCGCAGTGGATGCCGGCATATGCGATGAGAAGACCTGGGTGGGAACACTTGGCTGTCCAGTCGATGCCCTGGACGATCATATGAAAGAGAACATTGCCGAGAAGTTGGAGAATGACTACGATTGTCTGACTGTCTACGCCAGCGATAGCGATTTAAACGGCCATTACGAGCACTACTGCAAAACTATCCTCTGGCCGGTGGTCCACTATCAGATCCCCGACCACCCGAAGAGCAAGGCGTATGAAGACCACTCGTGGGTGTTTTATGTCAAGGTCAATGAGGCTTTCGCCGAACGCATCGCAAAGAATTGGAAGAAGGGCGACAAGATCTGGATCCACGACTACCACCTTATGCTCCTACCGGTTTTGCTGCGCCAAAGGCTCCCAGAGGCTGAGATCGGCTTTTTTTTGCATACCGCATTTCCTTCATCTGAGATCTTTCGATGCCTTGCGGTGCGCACCGAGCTGCTACAGGGTATGCTAGGTGCCAACATGATCGGATTCCAGAACGATGAGTATGGCCATCACTTCTTGCAAACTTGCAGCCGTCTCCTCAATGTCGAAGCCACCAAACACGGCGTCATCCTTGAAGACGGCAGATTTGTTCACGTAGACACTTGCCCGATTGGCATTGATCCGAAGGCTATCGACCATCAACGTCAAGCAGACGAGGTGAAGGACTGGGTGCAGACCATCACCGAAAAGTACCGTGGCAAGCGAATCATCGTTGCGCGAGATAAATTGGATACTATCCGCGGAGTTCGTCAAAAGATATTGTCTTACGAGCTCTTCCTCAACAAATACCCCGAGTACAGAGATCAGGTCGTGCTCATCCAGATTGCCACATCGTCTGCCGAGGACCCCGAACTCAGCGCTACCGTGGCCGACATCGTCACCCGGGTCAACTCCACTCACTCGACTCTGGCTCATCAGCCTCTCGTCTTCTTGAAGCAAGACATCGACTTCGCTCAGTACATGGCACTGCTCACTGTGGCGGAGTGTCTCATGATCACTAGTCTGCGCGAAGGCATGAATCTGACTAGCCATGAGTGGATCGTCTGTCAGGACGGCAAGCTGTCGGAGAACAAGTATGGCCCGTTGATACTTAGTGAGTTCACCGGGTCGGCCACTGTTTTCGGACACAACGCCCTCTTGGTCAACCCCTGGCACTACAGCAATTGTGCCGACGCCATCAAGCAAGCTCTTGATATGTCTCCCGAGGAGCGTGAGAGGCGGTGGAAGGCAATGTACGATGTTGTCGTTGAACAGAACGCGGTGCGATGGTACGAGCAATACCTCAACGATCTGGAGCATGCATGGAGGGAACATCGAGTCCGTGACTCCACCGCAGTTCCCCGGTTGTCAGTGTCTTCCACAAAGTCGAAGTATCAGAAGGCTGAAAGACGCCTGATTATATTGGATTACGAAGGCACTTTGGCGTCTTGGGGCTCGCCAACCGACATTATCTTGACTACCCCCAAGAGATCGATCGATGTTCTGAATGACCTCATCGAAGACAAGAAGAACATCGTGTACGTGATGAGCTCAAGAATGCCAGAAGAGATGGAGAGACTCTTCAGTCAAGTTAGCGGCATCGGGTTGATTGCTGAGAACGGTGCTTTCGTGATGGACCCTGGGACGGATGAGTGGCAGGAACTGATCGACCCCGCGCATGTTGAGAGCTGGAAGAAAGGTGTCCGGAGCATTCTACAGTACTATGTGGAGAGAGTGGAGGGAAGTCGAATCGAAATGCGGCACGCGTCTATCATTTTCGATTACTCGGATGCAGAGGATAGATCGGGAGCTTTCAAGCAAGCTGGCGAATGCGCCAATCACATCAACGATGCATGTCGCGGGCAGAATGTCAATGCCATTCCAGTCGATGATGCGCTTTGCATCTCGGAAATTGACGTCAACAAAGGAGCAGCCGCTCAATTGGTCGCCGAGAATCTGGAAAAGCTGGCTCGGGAAAAGGGCGCCAGGTTTCCAGATTTCCTCATGGTCATTGGAGATTCGAGGGAGGACGAATACGTCTTCAACTGGGCGCACAAGTTGGAAAAGGCAGGCAAGATCCGCGATGTCATCACGGTGACTTTGGGTGCCAGAAGCACCGAGGCATCGGCCACGTTGACTCAAGGTGTGACTGGTAAGTGATGAAGTTCGCTTTGTGTCAGATCTTCAACTAACACTTCTAGGTGTCTTGTCCATTCTCGAGAAACTCGCGCGAGGAGCGTAGCACGAGCCTGCGCAGCGTCGTTCCGAGAGCTGGGCGTGATGATACTATTCCATTGCGATTGAAAGCGCACTGGGGTTCGAGGCGTTTGATGAGTTGATGAAGGGACGCGTAGATATAAATGACGGCATCAATACCCTGTATTAGACTGGACAAGCAATAGAGGTTTCGGCTCACGGGCATCGATAGTCCGGATGGTATTATGTGAACTCTACAACTGCTCCTGCGACTGATCTTCCAGTGTAAGAGGGGAGAGGATTTGAGAGGAAAAGTCTTGATCCCACTTGCTCTGAAGCCTTGATCGCACTTGATTTTCCCGGCTTGGCACGGTCGAACGCCGTCTGGTCGAAGCTGCTTAAGGCCGCTCTTCAAACGTGAAGCGGCCGCTCGTCCGCGTCGATGCTGCTTAGTTTGTCAGCAATCCCCAATATGCACAGGACCAACATGCACGTAGGTGACAGAGACCTGGTGATGGATAGTAGCAACGACCTTGGTGTTTCGCTCGATGCCTCGTCGCCAAATCATTGACGACAGAGAAGACGTCAAAACAAGGCTGAAGCAACTTGTGGTAGCCCGTATTTCTAATCGCCAAGGCCGCTCTTTCATCTATCCTACCACGACTCATAGACAGATTTTGGCGGTGCCACTTGACGTTGTGAAGAACACACCAAGCCATCCGGCAGACACCCATCGAATGACGGAGTCGGAAACTCTTTCCCGGTTGCCGAGCTAGATCGCAAGACTTTACCTGATGTTTTCATCTATGTCAAGGATCCAAATCAGGGCAAGGCCAGGCCTCTCGTGTAGGTTACAAAGCGTTCTCGAGTCGCCTTTGTATATAATATGTTGATATGTCCTGGCTTCAATTGACATCTCGATACTTCGTCAGATAACAATAAGCAAATGCTATCAATCCGAGACTTGGGACAGCAAAGTCACAACACGCAAGCTCCTAACACAAAAAGTTGAACAGCCCAATTTAAAACTCGTCCAGACCTCGAAACGCAAATGGCACCTATCAGACTTGGCTTTATCGGCTTGTCTGCTGATGGGTACGTAACTCTCCCACGATACCATTAGAGCGTGCGCACAGGGCCTCCAAGCACTAACGCACAATCCACCAGACAATGGGCCGCACGATCGCACTTGCCATACTTTCAGTCCAAGCCCGAGGACTTCAAGATCGCTGCCCTACAGAATAGCAGCATCGTCTCGGCCAAGAGAGCCGTGGAGAAGTACCAGCTCGGCAACGATGTCGCCTGCTACGAGGACCCGGAATCGCTCGCCAACGATAAAAACGTCGACATGGTCGCCGTCTCGGTGAAAGTTCCGACGCATTATGGCTTCATCAAGCCTGCGCTGGAAGCGAAGAAGCAGATCTTCGTCGAGTGGCCCCTCGCCGCCAATGTCAAGGAAGCGGAGGAACTCACTGCTCTAGCGCACAAAGCTGGCGTGCGCAACATTGTCGGCCTCCAAGCCCGTCAAAACCCGAGTATCCTCCGGGCGAAGCACATGGTCGAGAACGGCGAGTTGGGTGAGATCCTGGGCACGACAATGTACGGGGCCGGAATGGTCCTCGGTGCCACCGAGGCGCCGGTATACGAGTACATGGCGGACATTGACGATGGGGCGAACATGTTGACCATCCCCGTGGGACATGCCATGGACGCGATGTGTTATGTGCTGGGCGAGATGAGCGAGTTATCCGCCAAGCTGGCGTTTCGACGACCCACGATGGAAATTGTCGATTCCGACGGCAAGGTGCTCAGAACTGTGGACAAGACGAGCCACGATTGGATGTCCGTGTCGGGGACATTGCAGAAGTCAGGAGGCGTCGTCACCGTCGTGTATCAGGGCGGTGTATCCGACACGGGGAAGGACTTCTATTGGGAGATCAATGGGACGAAGGGCACGCTCGTGCTTGAGGCGCCGAAGGGGCATATCCAGATGTTTCATCCCACCATCAAGTTCGTGGCGTTTGGGGACGGAAGTGAGAACTTGAAGGAAATCGAGGTCGAGCCGGCGAAGGACTTTGCTTATAATGTGGGAAAGGCTTGGGATGCTGCTATCGGGCATGGCCATGGAAGCGTGGTCACATTTGAGGACGCATTGCTTCGGCATAAGATGATTGAGGCGATCTACCGGAGCAATGAGTCCGGAAGGAGAGAATCGTACTTTTGATAGGGGCGGCAAAGACATGGGCTTGTATAGATAGCGGTAAATTGCAGGAGATCTACTAGCTCTACGCAGTAGGGATGACTTGTTCATCGGCGAGACTGTTGTCTCACTTGCTGATTGGAGTGCGTCGCAGTCTCGTAGCCTCGCAGCCTCGCCGGCTTATGTAAAGCTCCTCGACTGCCAAGGCGGGCTCGACGTTCTCTTCCGATGTTCTACCGCCCATCCCAAAATTTCTCCAACTTCTGAATTTCGCGACCTCGAGCTGTTCTCGCCCTGCATTCTGACTTACCGTAGCTTGAGAACTACCAGGGCCCCTCCCTTGTTGAGAATCTTCTATACTCAAAATGGGGGCACGAAAGAAAGAAGCAGCCCGCCGTGAGCGGCAGGGTGTTTCAACAGATGGCATGGCCAATGTAAAGGTCAAAGGCGAGAATTTCTATCGGTGCGCTTGACTCGGCCGACGCAGGCGAACGGGTTGAAAAAGCTAACCCGCCTGCCTTAGTAATGCCAAAAAGCTGAAGACCTTGAACATGCTCAAAGACGGCAAGGCACAACGAAATGCGGAAGGAAAAATTACAAAAGCCGCGTCCTACCAATCCCGCGAACTCCCCAAGGCACGAGTCGAGCCGAATCGGAAGTGGTTCGGCAACACGAGGGTTATATCGCAAGACGCTCTGGACTCGTTTCGACAGGCTGTAGCCGAGAGGGCGGCGGATCCGTATCAGGTGCTACTGAAGACGAATAAATTACCCATGAGCTTGATTCGGGACGCCGAGAATACGAAGAACGGGATCAAGCAGCACCAGGCTAAAATCGCCGTCGAGTCTGCTCCGTTTGCGGACACTTTTGGCCCGAAATCGCAGCGCAAGAGGGTGAAGTTGAGTGCTGGTTCGGTGGCCGATCTGGCGGGCGAGTCTGTCAAGATGCACGACAACTACCTCGAAAGACTGGAAGAGAACAAGCTCCTGAGCGGACAGATCGCCGAACAGATGCAAGGGCAGGAAGACGGGGAACTCACGACCGCTCGCGAGCCAATCTTCTCAAAGGGCCAGAGCAAGCGCATCTGGAACGAGCTATACAAAGTCATTGACTCGTCCGACGTGATCATTCATGTCCTGGACGCAAGAGATCCCGAGGGCACGAGATGTCGGAGCGTGGAGAAGTACATCCGAGAAGAGGCGCCGCACAAGCACCTGGTGTTCGTGCTCAACAAGTGCGATTTGGTGCCGACCAGCATTGCAGTAAGTCTTGGGTTTCTCTTTTATTTCTTTCTTCTTTTCGTTGGAGTTTCCCATGGTCACCACGCTCCCTTTCCCTATCCATTGCTAAGTCAAGGCTCCTTTCGCGCGCCCTCATGCGCACCTTCTCCGTGAAAAGAGCCTGTTACAGCTTTGGTACATCAAGCCGCGCTCGCCCTCCCCCTTGGGGGACGGTTCCCGACACTTGCATCCGTCTTGGAAGCATTCGTCACAGAGTGCAACGCGTGTTTCGTTTGAGTTGAGGTCTGCTCTTTCACACCCATAGCATTTCTCTTAGTAATGTCTCATACACTTTCTTTGCCGACCACCAAAAACTGACCATTGGCAAACAGGCCCAATGGGTCCGGCTCCTCTCGAAGGAATATCCCACACTAGCATTCCATGCTTCGATGACGAATTCGTTCGGCAAGGGCTCGCTGATCACGTTGCTACGCCAATTCTCGACGCTTCACGCTTCGAGGAAACAAATCTCCGTCGGCTTCATCGGGTACCCCAACACGGGGAAATCCAGCATCATCAACACATTGCGCAAGAAACGCGTCTGCACCGTCGCACCTATCCCCGGCGAGACGAAGGTCTGGCAGTATATCACGCTCATGAAGAGGATCTATCTGATTGACTGCCCGGGGGTCGTGCCTCCCAGCCAGGGCGACAGCGAACAAGACATCCTGCTGAGGGGCGTCGTGCGGGTGGAGAATGTTGAGCATCCGGCCCAATACGTCGACGCCGTCCTGCGACGGACGCAGACGAAACATATCGAGCGGACGTACGAGCTCAAGGCCTCGGAGTACAACGACGACGCGATTGAATTCCTCAGCATCCTGGCCCGAAAGGGCGGCAGGTTGCTAAAGGGCGGAGAACCGGACGTTGACGGCGTCGCGAAAATGGTCTTAAACGACTTCCTCAGGGGCAAGATTCCATGGTTCACCCCGCCGCCGAAGAGAGAGGGTGTCGAGGGCGCGGATGCCGACGCCGGAGCCCAGCTCGTGGAAGGCCGAGAAGGCCGGCTCGGCGAGATGCCTGGGAAGCGGAAGGCCGATGCTCTGGCAGCAGTGGGTGTGGATGCGGAGGCGGCTGCCGACGACGAAGACACTTTATCTCCTGATAGTGACGAGGCGGAGGAAGAAGAAGAAGGAGAAGAAGATGCCAACGACGAGGAGAGAGAGGCTACCGATGATGAGTTTGAAAAGTTTGACGACGAAAACGAAGACGACGATGACGACACGGATGATTCTGACGATGCTGCCGATGTCGATGACGGTGGAACTCAGCTGTGAGGAATATATACATACGGAGTAGATGGGCTCATAAATCAAATCCGCACGTTGGAGATCGTGCAATTCTATGTTTCATTGAGATATAGACAGTCTTAGATCGGCCCATTGCGGCGTCCGCGATCGGGTTACCGCCATGAGTTCGAGTATTATATACGAGTAGGCCCCAGTTGCGCCGCAAATCCAACACCATGCTTTTGACCTCAAATTCCAAGATACAGTATATAGACTCCGCGCTCGACAATTAACTCATCCCAAACCCAACAAGCCTGGAAGGCACCCAAGCTGCAAAATCATCAATCGTCACTCATCAGTCATCACCTATAACTCATCAAAGCATTGCATTTTCAACTTCCGTTCCAGTGACGTTGTATTTCCCGCGGCTCCAGTCCCAGGGATCCCCTCCAGGCACACAGAGCCCCAACCTCCAAAAATAGTCCCTGTGCGCGAAGAAAAGTTCCCACAGTTTATACCGCCTGCCGAGTTCCCACATTTCTTTGACGCCCGAGTGGGTGCTCTCATAATTGGCGTCGGTGTCGTCCGTATCGACGAGGCCAGGGGGAGCAGCATCAGGGGCGTCATTAATGCACGAGGGATCTTCGTCGCCCGTGCAATGCCTGACATCTGCCCGCGCGGGTGGAAGAGAGGGTTTCGAAATGAAAATTTCCCCCGCGTGCATTCTATAGCCCCATTCTTCGAGGGGCAGCAATGGGACAGGGTCTTCGATGTGCGTCACCCTTCTATACTTTAGGCTTTCGGGGCTCGTGGAGTTCAGATTGAACCGCTTGTCAATGAATCGGTTGAGGGCCAGGTTGCCGATGCGCGGTTCCCCGAAGGTGGTTACGTGAGGATCCCAGCCCCGAGCTTGCATCTCGAGAGACCTGTGGGTTTGCGTCAGTATATATGTATATGGCAAACATCGACGAGTCCAAACCCCGGAAGCATAGGACGTGATCGTGACACCAGTCTTTCCTCTATTGGGGTGACTTACGCAAGTGCTGCCACGGCTCCACCGAGGGAGTGGCCTACTAAGACCAGTTTATAGCCAGGATAGTTTCGCAGTGCCTCCTCCACGTGTGGGATGACTATACAGCGTGTATTGCGCCAGGAGGTCATGAAGCCGGAGTGGACCGTGCAGTTGGGACATTCCGGCGGCTCGAGTACGGTTCTCTTCGTGTTGCGCTGTTGCTGGAGCAGTTGTGGCAGTAGTGGTTCTTTAGTATCTTGGTAGCCATGGCCGCCAGCTGGCTTGCCAGCGCCCTCTGCAACGTTCGTACAAACACTGTCGTTATTACTATCCGAGGGGAAGGGCGCATATTCCGCTGGATTTGTGCTCAAATCAGCAATCGTGTTGGCGATCGAGTATGTCCCCCTGAAGGCAACGATCACTCTCTTCTCGAACGGCGCATGGCTCAACGCGATGTAGCCCGACGAATCCGACAGCAGGGGACCAGTGTTCCAGGTGGTGACCAGTTCGAAACCCTCGAAATCGCTACATCGAGATAGACATTTAAAAGGTTTGCGAATGCCGCTGGTGCCGACGCAATAGGATATATCGACGATGCGAGCGAGTTCTTCGAGGGATTCAAAGAGAGATTGCGAAATCTCGTTACCGCTGATGGTGACTGGGGACTGAGTAGGGAGCGCAGCGGCGAGGGTTGTCCATAGCCACAAGTATGCCCAGAGGGACTGCATCAGGGAGTGCCGGTATATGACTCTTGGGGGTGCGTGGACGGTAGACAGGTGAATGCGCCGTAGTGATAGCGAACTTGAGAGGTAAACTCGGCATCGAAGAACAAGACGTGCTTCGAGGATGCGCGGGACCTGCGAGGTCGAGGAAAAGTCATCACATGATATTGACGTCAAAGGCTTTGTTTCCTGGCGGTTCCTTCCGCAATCCACTGGACACCGGCATCGGCATTATATTTGGCCGCCTTGGCCTTGGCCGCAAGGCTCTTCAGCCTCGACATCGAGGGCAGTGATGCACTTCGACCGAACAAATTCATCTGTGGCAACTTCCAGTCTTCGAAGCGGCCTGTCTGAACCGACCGAATTGACGTGCGCCTCCTAACAAACGATTACCCTCTTTTGCCGCCTCCCCTATGCTGACATCGAAACCCCCGGTCATGGCATCCCAACTTCTCCCTCTGGGTATATTCCCCGTCTCAGCATCGAGATGTTCTAGAGAATCGAATGCGTTGCTGATCATATCTCTGCAGAACTGATCGACAAATGCGTCGGCTCGAGGATATGGATCATCATGAAGGGTGATAAAGGTACGGCTCAGAGAATTGCTCGCAGCAGATTTTATTGTGCTGTTTCGACAGTGTCCGTTCATCTATTTGTCGCTGGAATGCTCCTAACTGGAATTTTTCGCAATTTCTTTTGTACCCAGAATGATTTGACTTTACTAACCCAAGGATATGCAGAATTCGCGGGCACATTAATTGGCTTTGATGACTACGTCAGTACGTCAATCCCCTTTGCGGCCTCGTCTTTCAGATGCCTGGAAAGGTACCAAAAAGCCGACATGAAACGGCTTTCTCAGTACGGTGAGACGTGACACGGACGCTGACATCGTTCTCTTTCTGTGTATAGATATGGTTCTGGAAGATGTGGTTGAATTGTATGTCCATGCGCTTGCTTTACCCCTGCGCTTGCTCAATATTGATGCGATACGACACTAACTTGAGGTAGCGACTACACCGGAGCGCAAACAAGATTGCCCAAGATTCTGTTGAACGGAAATAATATCTGTATGGTAGGTGGACCCTTCGATCGCTCTCGGGCAAGATTGCGTTCCGTGGTGCCAAATCATGTTCGATGGCCCGACTGCTTAATCACCGGAATCGTGAATTATATTGAGCAGTCAGCTAACGCAGCACGTGAGCAGCTGATACCCGGAGGAGAAGGTCCTGCTCCTGTAGCGTCGTGACAGGATGCGAAATGCCGAAAACCTGTGACGCCTCGCATTTGGCCTGCGGAACAGAGCTTGGCATTCAAGCCCATTTAGAGCTCTGACAGTCTCCATATGACAACGAGACACTGGTGGCCGCACGAATATCGGGCATGTTCAGCATGCACCTGTACTTCATTTATCGAGGCACCCCGTAGGAGCAAGGTACCCAGTTACGGCTGGTACTTTACAGCCGACTTCTGCAGTACTTCGACTGCCTCCCGTTGTACGCCCCGTACAACATCGCCAGCAGGCATTACTTCCTTCACCAGGCCAATCCCGGTCCCTGCATAGGTGCACATCCTACCCTCTGGTCCCCAACCCAAATCTCCTAGTTTCATGGCTTCTTTGTACATTTCGATATTCTCCTCTTCACCCATACCGTGCATCGCGTCCAGAAACGTCCTATTCGCCACTCCTCTGCCCACGTACGTCCGCGGCCAGTCATTGATTCCTCTCACTGTATCATAAATGGTAGTCGCGACGGTATTGACACCTCCATCGCCTACCCTGAGCACTTCGTCCTGATACCCCTTTGCAATTACAGCTTCATTGCTTGCAAGGAATCTCGTCCCCAAACAAACTCCATCCGCCCCCAGCGTCAACGCAGCAGCAGCGCCTCTGCCATCAATAATCCCACCACTTGCTACAATTGGGATCCCCTCGATTCCTTCCTCCTCAAAGGCATCCCGCACTTCCGGCAAAAGCGTCATTAGACTCGCCCTCTCACTCAAACCATGCCCACCCGAGTCGCTTCCCTGAACAACTAGCACGTCCGGTTTCGTGGTTTTGGCAACCTCCACCGCCTCCGCCACGGTGCCAACCTGAACCCATATCTTCGTCGTGTTGTTGCTAATCTGGCGGATCGATTTGGCCCAATCAAGCAGATCAGACAGATGGCGCGGTGCGAAGAACCATACTGCTGCGACGGGGTGCTTCCGCAATGCTTCGAGTGCAAGGTCGAGGGAAGCGCCCCAGCTTAGGACACCAACGCCGATGGGAAGCACGCCGTTGTGAAGGGGCATATTAGTTGATTTCGCGTATTCGGCCGCTTCAGCTAGATTTTCTGACAGCCCCGAGAGGTCATACCCGCCAGCAAGGAAGCCTAGGCCGCCCGCAGCAGAGACGGATATGGCGAGGCGACCAAGTGAGATTTTCATCATTGGCGCAGAGACCACGACGGGAACGTTTGGGGTGGTCCATGGATAGCTAGCATGGAGAGAATGACTCACGGACGACATTGAGGCCGCGCGAAGAAAGTAGAAAGCTAGTTGTGGCAACGTCCAGGATGGATCAAGACTATAGCCTGCCAGCAGAACAGGTGCTTACAACCTTTGTGATGGTGATCTTGCAGAACCAAACTTGTCGAGTGAGGGAGGATAGGCAATGGATTTGCAAATACTCCCCGCCGATCAGAGGCCATGGCGTAGCACACATCAAGACGAGCTCCATGCGGGAAGTTAGCGCCAGCTAGACCTGCTTCTTTCCTGGCCGCCGGCGAATGAAGACTTCCGCGGGACCCGACTGCGCTTAGACGGAACCGCTTCACTGCTTGCGATACGAGCGCGCCCTGGGGCAGGAACGGGGGCTTGGGGTGTTGAAGTAATGCCGTAGACCAAGTTACATATCTTCTTGCTTTTCGGCCTGCATAATGCAGTGGCGTGTGTGTTTGTTCTAGCCCCCAGCAGCGCATGGTGTGGATGAATCGCAGTCCAAGACTCGGTTGTTGTTGCCCGATCGTGACTTGGCAAATTTCTATTGTTTGCCCGCTCTATTCAAATCTTTTTGATGACTTACGCCCGTCTCTGGAGTGAAGGAACGGCGTCGTTACTTCCCACTGCCTTCTTGCTTGCCGCTCGAATTCATATCTTGTCATCCTCTTCATTTGCTTTCTGCCAATTTACCTTTGCCTCGTAGCTTCAACACTCTTGCTTTGAGACGAATCTTAACCACCTGCCACCTTGGCTCTTTCGCAAACTCATTTACCCAACATCTTCTTTGCATTTTGAATATTTCCCCACCGATTTGACAAAATGTCGAACGCTCCAGACCGGTATGTGGGAATTCTTATTGTTTGGTCCTTCTGCGTTTTGCTGGGAACAAGATATTGGCGGCTTGAAGAGCTTGAAGAAGGAAAGATGAAGTCGGCTCAAGAGAGAATGGTGGGGAGACAAGACCCGATAGCAGTTGAACTGCCACAACCGTTTCGAACCCTGGATCGAGCTGGAAGGATACAACAGACCGCCTTCGCCTGCGGATGACGTGCTGGCTGCCATGAAGGATTGTCTAGACAACCGCCTGCACCGAAGAACCTCAGCCTTGGCGCTGTCTTCACCGGACTACAAATTCACCTGCGCCTTCGCTTCAACCCCAACAACCTGTCTTGATCGACCCTCCAGCTGCCCATACCTAGCGTCGGTACCCCATTCTTGTGAGAAAAATTGTCGTTCATCATGTCGGAGACGCCAGACCACCTGGGCACGAGTCAGGAAGAGACGACTGTCCCGGGACAATCTTCTTCACCTCGCAAAATTGCTTTCGTTCTCCCGCCACGAGCCTCGTCTGTCAGTCTTCTCCGTGTCGAACAACAAGTCTGGTCGGATCATCCGAGGAACGAACTGGTTGGAGGCGTCAGTTCCGGTGTCGACACAAACGGCGCGAATCTGCCTGCTGCGTAAGTTGAACCTTCCGTGGTCGCGCCAGTTCCGGGCTCTGGACTCTAGATCATCTCTGGGACCGGACCTGGATCTGGACTTGCCACTGGTCCGACCAAGGAGACCTCGATTTAGTTTAACGCTTCGCAGCAATGAGGATACCAACAGCAAGGTCACCGCAAAGGACAACGTCGATATTAAGTACACCGAGACTGAGGATACTGGACCACCTCCGTCGCCACCTCGCACCTCTAATCTCGACCGCGGCCGAGGTGGACTCCCTGCCGATGGTAAAGCCTGGAAAAACTTCCCTGCCAATCAGATAGGCGTCCGCCTCCATTGTTGGGGAAATGGAATTGACCATGCTGCGATCAACATATCTGACAGGTGCGCGATTAAAGAAGAGGATCGAGATGACATTCCGCACAAGAGAACGCTGGCTACTTCGCTTTTATTGCATTCAGTCTAGCAACACTGGTGACAGCGGCTGACTTTGATGATACAGTACCGAGTCTTTCCTCCTTGGTGATGGCGAGAAGAAGATCGAAGAGAAGATCGACACCCGTGAGTTGCTTGAATCAATCTCGGTCTGCGCCTTATTGACTCTTCGGTCCAAGGTACCCCCAACACCACTATCTTCACCTTCAACAAGGAAGACCACACTCTCGCCAATTTGCTCCGTGACAAACTCCTGAAGAACAGCCACGTCACCTTCGCCGCATACCGCGTAAGTGACGTAACGGCCTGGAGTCTCGCTCCAGTCTAACAACAACCAACTAGATCCCTCACCCCCTCTTTGCCAACTTCGAACTCCGAGTCCAGACCGACGGTGAGATTACTCCCAAGGAAGCCGTGCTCGCCAGTTCCCGCGACCTGGTCCAAGACCTAAACAACCTCAAGACCAACTTTACCCGCGAGTACGAGTTGAGGAAGATGGTTGGAGGAGCTCAAAATGAACAGTGATTGCCTGGTACCAGTACAGAGAGGCATGGCTCAACACGATACGACCCGAAACATGGCGATTGCGCATTGGTGATACCCTGTACTTCTAGTGGGCGGCCGGGGTGCTGGACATGGGCGTTGCACAGGGTGTGATATGACACGGTACTGCTTAAGGCCGAAATGGACTGCGGTCCGCATGCATGGATAGAAACATAACCAAAAATCATTGCATCACAATGCATGGAATGGAACATGCTACTTGGATTGCTGGACCGGAAAGAAATTGCTTGTTTGCGTGCGCCTGCGCGCTCATTCAAGCAACACTCAAGTTCAAATTGACGTTTTATCCGAAGAACCTCGTAACCTTCAGTGCATCACTCGAATGCGGTCCGTCCCAACCCACAGCCTGCTCGCACCACGCGGCCCAAGATCTGTCGCAACTTTCACCTCACGCAGTAGTAGTTGCCCAGGGCCTGGAACTCACTCGTCCATTCATCCATCCATTCATCCATCTGGGCCCCGCAGCTGCGAGGCGCAGGCCCATGCGCTCCCTATCAGCATTGTACTTCCCCGAGCAACGAATACAGACACCGCATACGTCACAAGGCACATGTGGACTCCTGTGACAATCACGACGACGAACCCCGTCCCGACGGTTGCATCGGGTACGAGACCGCGACGTACGAGAGGGCTGTCGCTTTCTCCGAGATGGTGAGCCGTTACTTGCCCTTACAGCAGGAGAAGAAGATCCAATGAGCAACCGCCCAGCTCGAATACGAGGTCTGCTCTTGTTGGAGCCTGGATCGTGCAGGTCTCGCCGAATAAAAAATCCACGACGTGAATTGAATGGTTCAGCTGGGTTTCGACTAAAGGGCAACATGAAACAGGTTCAATCAAGTCTGCACGCGCTAGATGTCGTCGGAAAGGCGCACTGGGCGAATAGCGCTGGTACGGTTCCTACCGGAGATGACTCCCGCTGTTTCGAGCGGTGTGCTTGTGTAGCGAGAGAGTCGCAAGCGCCCGCTACCATACATGTAGATTGACGGCAGAGATAGGACCGCAAGACTAGCCTACAGATACGTCGTTGAGCTATAACTTGTGACTAGAATGGCAATGGCAGTGGGCGTCGCGTCAAAGCAGCTCTGTGCGGGCGCTCCGCCGTAGCACAGCCACGTCGCTGCAGCAGCTGGACTCGTAATGGCGTCGATCGATCCGAGTTGCTGAAACTGAGCGTCGTCTCACTCAGTCCTTCTTCAAATCCCATCTTTTCCGTGTTTTCCATCTGTTTTTCTGCGTTCTACGTGTGTTGCAAGCATGTATTCGTCTTCCAACTCCTTCCTCGGCGGCGCCAACAGTGCCCGCCCTGGTGCTACCCCTGGGGGCTTCGGGCAGCAGCAGTCTTTCGGCTCATATAATCAAGCTCCTCAGCAGCAAGCTCCCTTTGCTCCGCAACCCACCGGCTTCCCCGGTCAGTTGCAGGCTCAGCAGACTGGCTTCCCTGCGTTTCAGCAGCAGCCGGGTTTCCAGGCTGCGGCGCAACAGCCTCAGTTTACGGGCTACCCTCCTCAGAATCAAGCCCAGCAGCCTCCGTTTCAGCAGGCACCACCATTCCAGCAACAGCAACAGCAGCAGCCTTCCTTTCAAGGCGCTCCGCCCCCGCCTGCACCTCAACCGCAGCAACCTGCCGCTGCCCCTCTGCGCCCGCAGCAGACTTCCTCCCAGATCGCGGCCTCCTTCGCCCAGGGCTCGTCGAGTGCACCTCCGCCGAGGAGGGGAAGAGCTCAGAGCAAGAGCGCAAGCAAGATCCCAAACATTAGGTTGTCCTTCATCACCGCCACGGACCAGGCAAAGTTTGAGCAATTGTTCAAGTCGGCGGTGGGAGAGGGGCAGGCACTGAGCGGAGAAAAGGCTCGAGACCTGCTTCTGAGGTCGAAATTGCCAGGCAACGCTTTGTCGCAGATATGGATCCTCTCAGACACTACAAAGTCGGGCCAACTCCTGTTCCCGGAGTTTGCTTTAGCTATGTACCTGTGCAATTTGAAGTTGACTGGGAAGGACTTGCCCTCGGTGCTGCCCGAAAAGATCAAGAACGAGGTGTCAAGTATGGTCGACATCATTTCATTCAGTGTTATCGAGGACAAGCCTCTCCCAACACCACGAACAAACATTCCGGACTTTGATGCTCCGCTGAGGCAGAACGCCATGTCTCCGCCAGCGCCACAACAGCCTACGCCACAGCAACCCAACAACCAGCAGCTCCTGTCGCAGCTTACATCCCAGCCGACTGGCTTCTATAACCAAATGCCAGGCCTTCAATCGCAGCCCACAGGGTTTCCCGGGCAGCCCCAAGGATTGCAGGCCCAGGCTACTGGGTTTCCGGGGATCGCTCAGCCGGCGGGCTTTGGTGGCGCGCGACCGTCTCTGCCTCTCATGCCAAGTGGTGGCTTTGGTACAAATGTGTCTCCCCAACAGACTGGTCCCATACAAGCTCAGCCAACAGGGATGCCTGGTCAATGGGGATTCGTCAATGCGCCAGCTGGTGGCTTGCCCAATATTGAAGCTCTCCAGCAGCGGCTGATGCCCCAAACCGGTCGTGAAGCAGGAAGCTGGACCACGCAAGGTCTCACGAGCAATGCAAAGATCCCCTGGGCCGTGACCAAGGATGAGAAGCGGATCTACGACCAGCTCTTCCGTGCCTGGGACGGCTTGGGCCGCGGCTCCATCTCCGGCGATACGGCGATAGAGATTATGGGCCAGAGCGGCCTTGAAAGGTCGGACCTGGAAGCAATTTGGACGCTTTCTGACCCCAACAACAAAGGTCGGCTGAACATGGATGAGTTCGCCGTGGCCATGCATCTTATCTATCGGAAATTGAACGGGTATCCTATTCCCGCTCGACTTCCTCCCGAACTTATTCCTCCGTCGACGAAGAACTTCAACAGCTCCATCGATACTGTGAAATCGCTGCTCTCCCGGGACGCCGAGGCTCGAAAGACCTCGGGCGCGTTCTTGCAGCCGCAAAAGACGGGCGTTAGCTATCTGAAGGATCACTCGTTCCGTTCTGGTTCAGCTTCACCTAGTTTTGGTCGCAAAGATGCAACCATCTTCCGCAACAACGACGACGCGGTTGGCTACCGCTCCAGCGCTCGACGCCGTCTTGGAGACGGAGGTAGTAGAACTTCGTCTCCTGCACCATCATCCGATGTCGGCGATTCTGTCTATGACGACCTGACCCCAGATCAGATCAAGAAGAAGATCCGCGAGAAGAAGATCTTGCTTGACGCTACTGATTTCCAAGACGAGAGACAAGCGGATGATGATGATGTCCTGGATCGTAGGGACAGAAGGGAGGCCGAAGAACTCTTCAGGCAAATCCGCCGTGTTCAAGATGACTGTGACACTCATCCCAACTCCGGCTTTGCTGGCGGTGATACGGGTGCCGAGAGGAGGTCAATGAGAAGAGAGCTGCAGCGATACCAGGATCGACTACCACAACTTGCGTCCGATGTTCGCAAGGTCGAAAGAGGCATTGCCGAGGCCAAGCTGCAGCTTTTCCGTCTAAAAGATGCCAAAGCCCACCCAAATAGCGCCTCCAACATTGTGGGGACCGGTCCTGGAGGGAGTGTCACCGAAGCAGATCGGATCAAGGCACGAGCGCGCGCTAGGATGCAAGCACGAGCCGCCGAACTAGCAGGTCGTCCCGCCCCTGCGGCCGACGATGAAAGTGGTGCTCAGAGACGCCTAGAGCAAGAAACATCCAGTATAAGGTCGGAACAGGAGCGGCACGAAGCGATGACCCGAGATGTTGAAGATAGTGTCAAGGATTTCGTGACCACTCTAGAAGATGGTCTACGCGACTCAGGCGAAAACGCGACTCAGGAGCATGAACGTAGGAGATGGGAAGAAGCATTGGGCGTTGAGGACGAGATCAAAGAACTTATCTACGATCTGCAACGCAGTAGTAGGACCGCCAAGATCCGCAAAGAAGAGTAAGCACCAACCTCACTTTCGATGATGGTTCACTAACATAGGCAGGCAATCTCGGCAAGCTCCTGCCAGACGAACTTCGCGTGACTACAACCGTGAGGACACAAAGCCCACGAATGGCGATTCACCCTTGCGACCAGCACCGACTTCTTCTCCATCGACCTCTTCCGTTGGCCAATCGCAGCAAGATCGCGTCGCTTCTGCCAAAGAGAAGGCCCTTAAACGTATTCAAGAAAGAATGGCAGCAGCCGGTCTCAAGCCAGCTGGCGACGCTGGCGAGACACCGGCACAACGACAGGAACGTGAAAGGCGCGAGAGAGAGGAGCGGGTGCGAAAGGCCGAAGCTGAAGATGCGAGACGCGAACAGGAGCGACAGCAGAGACTCGCCAATGAGGGCGTTGTTCCTCCCAGCCCAAAGAACGAGAAGAAGCCACCACCGCCAGCACCACGAAAGCAGAGACAGGACAGCACGGACTTCTCGGCCAAGAGAGCAGCTGAAGCTGCTGCTCGTGCTAAGGAAGAGGAAGCGGCAGCCCGCGCGAAGGCGGAAGAAGAAGCGGCTGCGGAGATCAGAGCCGCGCAAGCAACAGAGAAGCGTGAACGAGAACGACTGGAGTAAGTTTGACATCAGTACACCCGTTGGATTAGCTGACACCATCTCAGGGTTGCGGCCAAGGCACAAGAAAATGACCTCGAGAAAGAGCGCGAGGCTGCCCAAGCTCGGTTGCGAGCACTGGAGGAGCAAGTCAAGGCCGGTAAGATCAAGAAGCAGGAAGAAAAAGCTCGCAAAAAGGCTGCGGAGAAAGAGGCGAAGGAGAAGGAGGCCAAGCTCGCCGCACAACGAGCTGAACTTGAGGCAGCCCGGGAGCGAGAGCGACAGCTTCAGCTTCAGCTTGAACAAATTGAGAATGATTCATCATCGGACGAGGACGAGGGCCCACAGCAGATCACGCCGCAAGAGAGTACACCGGCAACAAGCCAGGTGCTGACAGGCTCAGTTGCCTCACCACCGCTCAGCCATGCTGCCCCGGAACGGTCAGCAAGCAGTGGCTACGAACCCACGCCTGTCTCCAGTCCACCTGCTGCTCAAGAGTCACGGAACCCGTACTTCCGCAAGCTTTCACAAAGCAAACCCGCAGAAAATGGGCAGCCAGTATTCTCACCACCTCCAGTGCCACAAGCTCAAACCTTCGCACCACCGCCAGCACCACCCACCGCACCTGCGCCACCAGCTGACAGTCTCGCATCTACCAATCCCTTCCACCGCATGGCTCAACAAGAGACTGCCAAGCCACTGACGCCCAGCTTTACTGGGGCTCAGTCGCGTCGCCGTCCTGAAGAGGACGAATGGTCGGCGGCGGGATCTGACAAGGAGGAAGAGAGTGACGAGGACGAAGAACGTCCAAGCGGAGGGTCTGCGAAGCATTTGGCTTCTATCCTGTTTGGCACCATGGCACCACCGAGGCCTCTGTCAGCAATGGACAGTAAGCCTCAGACGCCTGTTCAGGAGCCCCCTCCGGTTCCTAGTGGTTTTGAGCCGTCTTCGGCCCCTCCGCCTCCACCAATTCCTGGGAGCGGTGCCCCTAGCGCGCCTCCGCCACCACCACCGCCATTCCCTACCTCTGATGCTCCTGGAGGGCCGCCACCTCCACCACCAATGCCTGCGCCAGCCCGTTCAGGGACTGCTGATATTGGTGCATTGCTGGGTGAAATTCAGTTGGGCAAGGGCTTGCGCAAGACCGAAACGAAAGATCGTAGTAGCAGTGCGGTTGCTGGAAGGGTTTTGGGCTAGCTAGATATCAGATGCAGGAGTGGTTGGAACCAGAGTGTATGATGACAAAGAGACGCCGAGCTGGAGCGCCTCCAGATACTACAAGCTGAACATAATCCCATTACTGTGTTTATGGCTTCTCTCGCCTCTCGCCTCTCCCTCAAGCGAGCGGCGCACGTGACGTCGGGGGAAGCGGAAGTGGCCGCCCTAACCACTTTCGGACATTGTCAACATGTCAACAAGCGGAGACTCCAAAGACTGGCCACTCCAACTCAATCTTCAAATTGAGCTATAGATCTGGGAAGCTACAAGGCCACCCAAGCCCGATGTTCTAGTTTTCTGGAGGTGTCTCGAGCCCTGCGACGTGAAGCAAAAGGACGGTGGTGAAAGGCGCCCTGGCCCGCGACCGCACAGCAAAAGACTACCTGCGGCGCCAAAGGCAAGATGCCTCGTGTTGTAAGAGAGTCGACTGTCCGTCCCAGCCGGCAGGCAGTCGTCATGAACATGGCGCGAGAAAAGAGCAAGCTGTCACCGGTGAAGTAAGACTCCCACCCAAGTCACTCGAGCCGCATGCAGACACACGCGCGCCCAATGCATCTTCAATTCTACATCGAAGCTAACACTTCCTTTACCTCAGGATCCCCCTCAACGATGACAAAGGAGAAAAAGTAGCGCGTTTGCACTCCCGACAAGCCCTTCAAGAAATCCAGATGAACGAGATCCGCGCGGCAGCAAGCCCAGTACGCAAGCTCAACCAAAGACGACGAGAATCGAACCACAGCAATATGTCAGACTCACCGCGCACGCCGAGGACGCAAGACGCGGCGACAATTGCGCAGGCACGGAAGAGAACAGGGCAATATAGACAGAGTAATGGAGGGAACATGCGTTCGTCCCTTGGACACGCCGACAACGGGGTCACGCCCATGAAACGCGTTCCCATCCTCGCCAACTTCGAGGAGTGGATGAAGATGGCCACCGACAACAAGATCAATGCGGCGAACAGTTGGAATTTTGCCCTGATCGATTACTTCCACGATATGAGCCTGCTGAAGGAAGGTGACGGTGTCAATTTCCAGAAGGCAAGCTGCACGCTGGATGGATGCGTCAAGATCTATACATCCAGAGTCGATAGCGTGGCGACCGAGACGGGGCGTTTGTTGAGCGGCCTCGCGGATGGCGGTGCAGAAGGGAAGAAGAACAGGAAGGGAGAGAATGCTGATGGCGAGGAAGACGATGAAGAAGGCGAAGATGGAGAAGAGGGGGAAGATGGCGATGGCAAGAAAAAGGCTAAGAGGAAAGCCGCACGCAGCCATGAAGCTACTCTCGCACCTAGCTTTGCTTCGTTCCAGGGCAAGAAGCTCGAACTGGAATTTGCTGTCGATCCGCTGTTCAAGAAAGCGAGCGCTGACTTTGATGAGGGTGGAGCTAAGGGCCTCCTGCTGAATCATTTGTCTATCGACTCGGATGGAAGGATCGTCTTTGATAGCAGTGACGATGCTGGTGATGCTGCGTTCAGCGGGGAGAAGAATAACCAGCAAGAGCAGACCTCGGACAGCGAAGCAGCAGAATCACAGCAGAACGAGCCGAGTGCATCGACCGAGGAAGACCAAGGTGCCATCGACGACCAAGACGACGAAATCGACCTCACCTCTCTCGCCGCCAAATTCTTCCCCGACATGTCCCTCCTTGACTCTCAAGACATCTGTCCCTCGATGAAAACCTTCACACTGGGCGACCTTTCCGGCTCTCTGGATATTCCCTTCCTCAAAGCTCCGGACGACTGGAAAGAAAAGAAAGGGTCGCAAACTCCAGCTCCCGGTCCCGATGTCGCGCTGGATCTTGCAGACCAAACAGGCATCTTCCTGGACGGCAGCAATGCCATGGGCTTCGACGACGATGATGATGACGGTGGACTTCTCGGTGGTTTCGACGTCGCGGACAATGTCGGCTTCGGCGAAGGCGGTGAAGCGTGGGCGAAGGAAGCCGCTGTGGATGCTCAAGCCCGTATCGTTCGCGCCGAAGACGTGGACGACAATCTGCTTGAAAATGGTGCTCAGGACTATGCAGTGTCCTTACAGCACAAGTACCAAGAAGACGCGGAGCATGAATCCATCATGGCGTACTTTGACAAGGCATTCAACTCGCGTGCGAAGGGCAAGACTGCATTCTTGACCCTCGAGAACTGGCGGATGCAGAAGATCCAGAAAGCACAACAGGCTGAGGCAAACGGCACCAACGCTGCACCCACGAGACAGCGCAAAGAGAAAGAACCCTTTGAGATTGACTTTCTTGGGCCCATGTCGGAAAGTTTGCAGGAATTACTCGAGCAGCCACCCGTGCTGAACTCACAGATCTCTCTGCCCAAAGCACAGTGGCGCACGAAAGGACATAATCTGCTCGACAAGGATGACGAGCTTGTCGATCCGCGGAAGCTCATGCGATTATGGACGAAACCGAAGTGTCGGGTTGGACGAATCCGGCGGAAAGAAGGTGGTATTTCCATGGGAATTATTGACGAGGGATTTGGCGCGAGGAATCGTCTGGGCACAGCAATCACCGGCGATCGTGAAGTTGATGACGATGAAGGGAAAAAGGGCGATTATGATGCCAACTTCTTTGCGGACGATGACCAGCTTGTGCCATTTGATGGCCCCTTACCGATTGATGATGACGACGACGATGATATTGGAGGCGGTGACGACGGTCAAGCATTCATGGATGCGAGAGAGATGCTATCGCCTCAGCCGGAATCCCAACAACAGCCGAACATCTTTGACGCGCTCGACGGACAAGACGAGCAAGCGGCAGCACAACAACCAGACTCTCAAGTCCCGAACAGCCAATCCGATCTCCTTCCCGGGTCGTTCGGTAGCCAACTCGTCACGCAGGCAGGCAAGAGACTTCGGCCTGAATACGTCAACTACGCGAGGACGGCGAAGAAAGTCGATGTACGGCGACTCAAGGAGAATTTGTGGAAGGGCATGGAGACGAAACTGATCCGCGTCTTTGACCGACCGCCTCCGACGCTACCAAACGAGCCAAGGGTAGACAACAATGGCGATGGCGATGTGGATATGATGGACGTTGACGACGCTCCCATTGACCAACCTCAACCTGCCGTCGACGAACCACCCGAACCCATGTCTGACCAACAGGGTGACCAGATCCTCAACTTCACCGACCTAATCCAGGATCTCCGCTCCGTGTATCCTGATCAGCAGATGAAGGACATCAGCACCTCGTACTGTTTCATCTGTCTTCTCCACTTGGCGAATGAGAAGGGACTTGTGCTCGAAGGTGAACGGGAAGGGGACGGCGCGATGCAAGAGATAACCGTCAGGCGAGATCCCACGGTGGGAGATGGTTACGAAGGCGAGTAGAGGAGACCAAACCGGTCTATTTTATAGTAGCCTTCGTAGCTAGATCCATCAAGGCGAGGGATCACGCATGTTTTGCAACCCGGTGCGAGCTCACCACAATTGTGGTTATGGGCTTTGTACATCAGAACGGCAAGGGCGGCCGGATGGGTTGGGTGAGGTTGTCTTCTGGATAGCAAGCAAGCAAGTGAGCGAGGAAGCCGACGTCCGACACGGCCGGCGATGTACATTATGAACGATCAAGTTGGATATGAGATGACGATTCTTCCAAGCGATTTTCCAAGCTCGCGGCACAATGGAATGCAATGGCCATTTCGTCTTGTTGCGTCCCCTTCTTCCGCATTCGAAGCCAAAGAGAAGATAGGGAGTCGAAAAGGGAGTTTATCTACATTACCCAAGCGCGTTTCGCCAACAGGTCTTCCTACCTCCCTCCCCGACTTGGCTGAATGATCCATTGTGGAATTGATTTGAAGAGGACGAAGGCCGCGCCTACAGTACTTGGAAACCTCAACCCCGGCTACATAGCTAACTACATTGGCGTGCTACGTTCAGTCAGTGAGTACGCTGGACTCTATTCGGGGTTATCTGCTCGAGCCACATTTTCCAGGGGTCCAAAAGATGGGGAATAGCAGCCTGATGTGAGTAGCTGGGTCGATAGAGCTGTCGTGTTGGGACCGACTCTGCGTGGCCTTGGATTTTACGGCATCGCGCTTGACAGAAGTGACTGCTCAAGGTGAACCCTGATGTGACGGTAGTCATACCTTCTGACGAACACGCAATACGAATGCGGACGATAAAAGGTACGTACTACTTCTCAACAGGTCGCCACAATCGATAAAGGCGGTTTACTCATCTTGCTGGCTGAATAAGGTGGGTCAGCGTAGCATATTACGTTGCCAGCCATGGGTGGGATGAGGACACGATAATGGTATCGAAAACATTCCCGGTATGCTCTAGCCCGGAGCGTCGCATCTTCAATGAACGAATTGGGAGGGTTACTTGCCTTGTGTTTTGGATCGTGCATCGTCCAAAAGAGGTTTCGAAGCCTTTGTCACACTGCTTAAGCTTCCACCGAGCCTCCACTTGGGATGCAGCTGCTTCCGTCGCGCACACTCCGCAATGTGTCTGTTGGTTTGTGTGTTCGTGCCAGATCTGGTGAGTGACTGATCCTCTCAAAACGTGAAGTACAATTTCCAGCATGCTCATGGTCGGCGCTAAACAGCATATTTGGCAACAGGATCTTTGACGGCATGGGCGGAATTGCTTCTTCGTTGCGCCTTATATTCTGGGATCCGACGAGGACCAATGATGAGCCGTGACAATCCTCCGTACCCACGGTTTCTGCCATCGACTGCTGTCGACCGTCCGGAAGGTTGCAATGCAAAATGCATATATATACAGGAGGGCGCTACGCCCCCGCAGCCTGCTCGAAGCCATCCTCATCGCGCGCAAGGATATCGCAGCAGCCTCGCAACTCGAGTCACTCACAAGCCTGACTGATCCGCACAATCTCTCAAGATGCCATACATCAAGACCAACGACGGAACCGACATCTATTACAAGGATTGGGGAAACAAAGATGCCGCAACCACCGTTGTCTTCTCCCATGGCTGGCCCCTGAACTCCGACAACTGGGAGAACCAAATGTACTTTCTCGCCAGCAAGGGATATCGTGTGGTCGCACACGACCGAAGGGGTCACGGCCGCTCAAGTCAGCCGTGGTCTGGAAACAACATGGACACCTACGCCGACGACCTCCTGCAACTCTTTGAACAACTTGACTTGAAACATATCGTCATGGTGGGTCATTCCACCGGCGGCGGCGAGGTCGCACGCTTCCTTGGTCGCCATGGCTCAAGCCGCGTGAAGAAAGCGGTGCTCGTCGGCGCTGTCACGCCCCTCATGGTCCAGACCGAGGCGAACCCCAAAGGTACACCGCTCGATGTCTTCGACGGGTTCCGCACTGCTATGGTCAACGACCGCGCTCAGTTCTTCATCGACGTCCCCTCGGGCCCGTTCTTTGGCTTCAACCGCCCTGGCGCCAAGGTCTCTCAGGGATTGATTCAATCCTGGTACCAGCAGGGGATGATGTGCGGGTTCGTCAATGCCTACGAGTGCATCAAGGCCTTCTCGGAGACGGACCTGACGGAAGACCTGAAGAAGATCGATATTCCAGTCTTGGTCATACACGGCGATGACGATCAAGTGGTCCCCATCCAAGCCGCGGCATACGAAGCCGTGAAACTGTTGAAGAACGGGCGACTCGTCGTGGTGACAGGTGGACCTCACGCGTTGCCAAATATCTGTGTCGACCTGGTCAACCAAGAGTTGTTGAAGTTTATAGAGGAGTAGCGAGGTTGGGAAGTACCATCGGGAGGGATATGTCGATCCAAGCGAGCAGTTAGTTCATGCGGTGGAGGGAATTACGTTAAGGGGCCAAGTGCACGCGTTCGAGAAGATATGTACCTGGTTAGAGCGGCACCATCAAATCTCCAAATGCGGCAAGGCGGCGATCCCTGAGTGCTTGACCTCATCGTCCAATTTCATGGACACTTTCAGTTCAATTTTAGGTCGTCAATCTGAACCCAACCGTGAGAGAATGGCACGTCTCTCGGGTCTGCAGCGTGAAGTGCTCAAGCTATACCGGGCATGTCTACGGGCTACGCGGGACAAACCAGAGGTGCAGTAACCCTTCGCCGCTTGTTTCGCCACCAATGTTCATTTACTCATAGCCTCTTCTCTTAGGCGACCAGGGAGAACTTCCGCAATGCAGCACGGTAAGCGCTTCATCACGTAGCCGTGTCCCATGGCTCGAGACTAATCAGTAATGTACTTGTAAAGGCGAGAATTCCGCAAGAACCAAGCCATTGACAAGAAGGACTTTGGCGCCGTGGAGGCTCTGATCAGAATGGGCGCTCGGAAGCTCGAACTGTACTCGTCGCCTGGCGTCAAAGACATTCACTGAACGACAGCTGGCCTTCCGGTCCTTGATTGAGCCCTCGCCTCGAGCATGCAGCATCATTTGTCACCAGGACCTTCTGGCTTTCACCGGATCTGCAGATCACGTGACCCGGAATATTCTGGCATTCGGTCGAAGCATCTGGCCCCTTGTGGCAAAAATCGCAAGCCAACGCTGCCTGGCCGGAGAATCATCCAGCATCAACGACAGCCCCTGCTTTCTCATCCAGCTGGGTCGTCCTAGCATCTTCCATCAAACGAGATGGAAGGGTATAAAGTCTTCGTCGACGCTGCGCTTTCTGCAGTTCGAACATCAACCAAGATCAAGACGAACAACAAATCTTCCCTATTCGACCAGGACGACCATAAACTCTCGCACATCGAGAACCTTTGAGCCAACACTCTCCAAAACGAGAAACATGTCTTTCCTCTTCCCAAGACTCGCCATCGCGCCCGTGCGCTGCGGACCAATCCGCCACGAAGCCGCTCCTCTCTTCAGCCTCTTCGACGACACCTTTAACGAGCTCCAGAGAGCCAGCCGAGCAGCACGAAAACAATTCAATCCTCGCTTTGACCTCAAAGAGACAAAGGACGCTTACTCTTTGGAAGGTGAACTCCCTGGTATCGACCAGAAAGACCTCAACATCGAGTTCACCGACGAACATACCTTGGTCATCAAGGGCCGGACCGAACGCCAATCCGAATCTGGTCGCCGGCCCCAAGCTGTCGAAGGCGAGCAGAAGGCTGCCATCGAGGGGACCTCTGCCAACTCTGAGACCAGCAGTGTCAAGTCACACCGAGCCACTGTTGAAGACGAGGAGCCTGCCAACTCATCCGCGTCCGCCGAGAACAAGGCGGAGGTAGCTGCGCCAACATCAGCTCCTGCCGAACAGCAAGTAGCAAAGACCGAGGAACAACGGCCCGCTGAACAGCAGTACTGGATCTCCGAGCGCCATGTTGGAGAGTTCACCCGCAGCTTCAGCTTTCCTCACCGCGTGAACCAGGAAGCCGTCAAGGCCTCCCTCAAGAACGGCATCCTCAGCGTTGTTGTGCCTAAAGCACCCGCACCTGAGAGCCGACGCATCGCAATTGAGTAAATCATGGATGTTAGAATCGAGGACATTGGTTCTGTACAACAGCAGCATAGCGTGGCGTTCCAACCAGGGCACATTGCATAGACAGCACCATGAATTTGCGATCAGGTTCGGGCAGGGAGTAACTGGGACGTACAACTGTACAGGATCTCGGCTCCCTTTAGCATAGGACGATTAATAGACAAATCCATCCAGTCTTGACATGAAAATTTCCAGAACTGACTTTTGACCCGTGTGTATATCCTTCTGTCACTTTGCTGTAGGTCGCCGAAAATCAATTCAGGCCCTCCAAAATTGCACATGTCACCCAGACTTCTCCGCTTGACAGCCCAATCCCGGCATTGGCTTCGCGCACGGATACCATTTGTTCAGCGCTTACGCGCAGGAGGAGGCTGGGAGATATAGCTTGTGCATACTTCCCGCATGTGTCTCAAAAGCGTCCTGCTCTTCATGTCTGCAGCTTACGCAAAGTAGACGTTGACCGTCTCCTCACTTGCGTCGGCGTGCCTGTCTTGGCTGCATACAGTGACTCGCACGCACTGTGCGTCGCATACGCGGCCTCGAATATCCTTGTCTAGCTGACATGCCGAAGTCTAAAGTGTTCCTCACCCGCAGCAGAGATGATAGTAACGGAGTTTCTCTCGAAGTTCTTCGACCGTGTAAGGACCAGATCGACAGTTCACTACGGACCTGCGGGCCGGAAACTCCGTCCTCGAGGTTTATCGCTGCTGATCAGCGCGATGAGTGGCTGGACGATTGCGTCAGTCGTGCCTGGACCATGTCTCAGGCCATCTGGCCCGCAGAATCGGGGAAAAGCAGCTGTGGCGCCCCCATCTCGGCTGTCCGATGGTGTGGTGAGGAAACGGTCTAGCGGTGGCTGACACTTGGCTTTTTGGCGCGTGTTGCTGCAGCAAAATCCGGTTCTCAACACGGCTGGCCAGTTCTTCTGCGTCTGTTCGTGGGGCGCGGCTCCCCTGGCAACGAATTGCGTGTGCTGCAGCCAATGGCTCCTCGCGCTGGTACAATCTCCACCCCCAGGAAGGAGCTCTTCAAACATGGGCCTCGCTTTGGTGCACTTGAAACTGACAGTTCGTCACGGACGAGTGACCTCTTCCACGCCCACCGACCGCCTCGTCAGTTCCCCCTCTCCCATCACCACCGTCTCTCCCAAGCTACAGAGTCACAGATCCCGCATTGCTACGCTGGTTGTGTTGGACTCGTGCCCAATATACGTCTGGAGCTGGTCTCTGTCATAATTCACTCGTTCGTTCGAGCCGTTCTCTTCAGAGTTACCTCACTTGTTCCCGGTGAACGGACCATCACTTTAAATGCATTGACCTCACCTCCTTAGGTGATAGGTTTCCGGGTCAATGCTTGTATAGTGCCCCCAGCTCATACCCTCTCCAGAGGTCGCTAGATACTGTCACTACGTTTCCGAGTGGAGGTGGGGACATGTCTTCGAGGACATGATATAGCTCTCTGTCACCGGGACCTAGGAAGCGTTCGTGCCCAAAGCATCCCGCGTTCAAGGACATATTACACCTCAAGATGCGGTTCGGTCGCCGCAGATCCAGCCTCGCAGCCCAGTCGGTCCAGACTGAACCCGAAACTCGTCGGCGAAACCGCTTGTCGAAGCCCCTCACAAGCAACGCAACCAAGATTCAGACGTCTACGAGTGCACCGACGCTTAGTTTGCAGGTTCATGCGCCGGGCAAGGATGCAAGCACCACAGAGCTGCCTCTCAGCCCGTTGTCGCCCGTCTCAGGCGACGCGTTGCGCCAGCATATCCGGAATGATGTCCTCGCCCCGGACCACGACGGCCACTCCCCCATTCACACAATGAAGAACGACTCAAGTTCGAGGGTGGCTTATATGGTCAGTCGAATCGAGGGAAAGAAGGGGACGGCCGAAGCGCCCCAGAAGCAGCAGCAGCAGCAACAGCAACAGCAACAAGAGGCAGTGCCGTTGTCTCCAGTCAAACCACAGAAGAGGAAGTCTATTCTACTTCGCCGGTTGTCGTTGCAGAGATCTTCCAGTCTCAGCCGGACGCCCAGTAACGAACGAGTAAACTCGCTCAAGTCTGAGTCGACGGTTGCTTCCACTCCCAATCCTTCACTCGACCAGATTGCGGATTCACCTTCCATTCCTCCAACCCGTCGATCCTCCTTCGCTCCTGGCACCGCCACCAGGAAGCTACCTCCCATCACGTCCAAGCAAGATCTACAAGCGCATAAGGTGATCGAAGAGCTGGAAGAACCCGCAGCAAGTCTTGTCGAGCCGGAATACTTTGACTGGCAACCTCCGCCGCCACCGACTGCTGGCCGGGCTGGTACACCGTCTGACATGGGCTACTCGCAGTTGGGTGGGTTGAGGCACGGTTCTCTGCAGATCGTCAACGGTCGAGCTTCGCCAGCTTTGAGCGAGGCGTCAAAGGTGTCAAGGCAGCTTCTGGCTATTCAGACACCCCACAGAGATGTGTCTAGTGAATATGGCGATACTGATGAAGAGTTCGAACCAATTGATTTCCATTCCCATGGTAATCCCAATGGCACAGCTGGGCGTCGAATCTTCAGCTGGGAGAAAGACGATGACAAAGCCGCACCGCGAAGCCATCCACTGCAGAATGTCATGAGGCCAGAAGAAGATACTGAGCCTACGTCCGCTGGGAACCACACGTCGCTGATGGCAAATGAATATATTGCCGAGGTCGGTGCGAGTCCATTCGAGCAGCAGAGGCAAAGCTCCCCCGTCGGCACTATCCGGAGAACTCGATCTGAATCGTCACTTTGGAGGGCGAGCTCGTGCTCATCACTGCAAAGGTCGCCTTTGCCTGACAACGATTTGAGTGAGCTCTCCCCAGTCAGCCCATTGGAGCCGTCGCTTTCTCCAACTGGCTCAGTAATCCGCAAAACGAGCATTGAGACATTAAGAGGTCGAAGCCGAAGACTCCTGCAAGTGACGACTGATCATGAACACCACACATCTGATAGCGCAATGAGCTGGTACTCTCCAATTGAGCCAAGCATCCCAGCTGATGAAGCCTTCCGATCAGCGGTCGAGTTTCAAGTTCAGCTCTCACCCTCTAGGAATGGACTTCGGCCTCCTCGTGCGCCAGAGAAATCAGACAGTGGCTATAGCTCGAGCAACTCTCTCCGATCTCTTCAAGTCTCGAAGTGGACACCACCACCTGTAGAGATGAAAGCGTTGGCCGAGGTATCAAACTCAACAATGGGTGACGCTACGCCACATTCTATACGACCAGCCTCCTTCCTTGGAATCAGACCATCCATTCTCAAATCGCGAAAGACTGAGCCCAACGTGCCAACCTTCGCCACTACGCGACCAAGCATTGTGTCATTAGAGCGACCGGTGGCCGCGATGACACCAGCTGTACCTGGACCCGCAGCCGATGGGACGAAACCTGCAAAAGCCCGGAAAAAGTTAATGAAGAAAAGACGCCCATTGAGCCAACCTCCCAGCCAGATATCCGTTGTCAGGGTCCAATCCTTCGACGAAGAGAGTATCCCTCAAGTTTCTCCCGAAGCACGAGAAAATCTACGCCTGCGGTCACAAATAGTGCCGGAATTGGAGCAAACTTATATGCAACCTGACATGATGGGAAACAGGCCAAGTAGCTCCAAGCTTGACCTGTCCAATACCGATTTCAGATTTCCGTCACCTAGCCCGGAGCAGTCCCTTCAAGTCAAGCGATCGAGATCGCGCAGTCGGCCACGGTCGTGGTTTGGGCGTTCCAAAACGGACATTTCAAGTTCGA
The DNA here is from genome assembly GCA_016109495.1 of Phialophora tarda. Taxonomy (NCBI): domain Eukaryota; kingdom Fungi; phylum Ascomycota; class Eurotiomycetes; order Chaetothyriales; family Herpotrichiellaceae; genus Phialophora; species Phialophora tarda. The sequence goes on along the minus strand of JADWPL010000014.1, from coordinate 14,618 downwards.
GACGCGATTCAGGCATGAGTCAAGCCGAGGCGATTGCCATCATTAATGATTTCGGTACTGACGGTGCAGTATTGGGAAGAAGTCCTTATGACTTGAGCGACCACGGCGCTCTTTCGCAAGGATCAATGACTCTCCCTGTCATTTCTGCAGCTCCTTCTCACACCCGCTCGATGATGGATGATAGAACGGCCGCAGAGTTGTCCAGGCGTCGAAGTCGATCCATTCAGGAGCGTGAAAATATTGTCCCAGAGCGGCGCCTTTCGTTCAATGATAGAGGAGGCATACCTGGTAAGAACCTCAGACCGGCCAGTTTTGTCAGCGAGGCCCCTCCAATCACGCCTGAAATGTTGGAAAAGGCGTATCGGACCTCTTCAATGCAACGACAGCCGTCAGTGAGCACTGCCGGAGCGCCACCACCTCCACCACATTCCCCACGTCCTTCGTATCTTGTCTATGAGGAGGATGGATCTGACCCAGTGGCGCCGCCACCTCCAACCCATTCACCTCGGCCTGTTGACATAACGCATGACCCTTGGGCTGCTCAGGCTGCGGTGTGGAAAGCTCGTAGGCAGTCTGCAGGCGAAGCTTTGAGACGACGGTCTTGGTACTCTGGGAAGGACGAGGAATATCCTGAAAGTGTTGAGAATGGACCACTATACCCAGCCATATCTTCGCGGCGGCAGCCGGATTGGGCGCAATGCCTTTCTCCGGAGGATTCTTCCCCGTCCCTGCAAGAGTACCACAGACAGAAGGATGGATCGTCACTGCATGAGCATGCATATCGTCTGCCGGTCCAAAGCTCGAATACTGGACCAAACGATCACGAATCTGCGTACGTGAGACAGTCTAGAGAGTACTCCATGACACATGATACTCACTATCCCCATACAAGCCTACCGAGAGAACCTTCCCGTCGCCGCCCTCTACCATCACCACAGCCTTTGAGTGGAGCTGTTTCCCCTCGGCCACACTCGAATGCGAATAGCGCGGTCAGCTTTGCCTCGTCAATGGCGGAACAATTACATCCACAAACTTTGGACAGGTCGCATCCTCCGCCAGCCTTTGGGCGTTACTCGGGCGGAATGGGCTTCGGCTATGAACGCGGAAGTGGATTCGGCGGCTCGGCCGGGACCAGATCTGCAAGTGGGAAGGCCGAGGCTTCGAGGAAAGGCGTCTTCCTAAGGGCTAGCTACGGTGTCGACCTCGGAGATGTGCCTGTGGGAATCATGGCGGGAGGTTGAGGAAACAACAACCTTGATCTGCAAGTCGACCGCCGTGAGTGGTTACCAGTGTCTGTGGACACCCAGATCATGCGGGTCTGGCTGGGGGTAATGACTTTTTTTTGGTTTTCAATTTTTGGACAAACGTATCGGTGCTGGGCTTATGAGATACCAGCCTCGGGTTGGAGCGAATCAGTTGGTACACAAGGCGGCAACTTCTTGCTTGTACCTATTTCTTGGATGAAGGACAGATTTCGGTGGCTTGCAAAGCTCAGTCATGTGTATAAAGTATACCCCAGTTGGACATTCAGCGACTTCAGAAAACCTTTCAATTGGAAAGCAGACTAAGAGCCCGATTACACTGATATTGTATCTCCTGTTGAGCCCAAATCTTCTGCTCGATCAAGACAACGCGCAAGAGAGCCCGCCAACGACACCTCTTTGATCGAATTCGAGGCGTTCTCAACGAGATCCAACAGCAGTCGCTCCAGTGTCCTCACAATAGAGCCCACGATTTGTAGCAAAATCTAACGGTGGCCCACAACGTGCATTTGACCCTACGAGTGTTTCAGAGAGTCCGGTGGCCACAGCCAGTAACCAACAGGATGATCCCATCACGAACAGAGACAGAAACAGAAACAGGTCAGAACTGCCTCGAACCGGCGAGGCTGAGGTCGTGGCGTTTGCAAGGCTGCGCCGCGCTACGCTGCAAAGGGCCTGATTGGCCACAAACCCCCTGTACGTAGGTACCTCAGGCAGTCACGCAGTTCAGCGCGTGGCCTGACTGGTCACTCTAGGTAAAAGCTTGGCGTCCGGCGCGCATACTCCAAGCACGAGTACCAAGTCTTGGCGGAGCGTGGGCCTTTCTTCTACAAGTACTTACTTAAAACCTCTCTTCTCTTTCTCCGTTTTTATTTTTTATTTTTGGTCTCTTAGTATCGAGCAATATCTTATCTAACTACGATTCAGAGCGCGCTCGGAGTCAATCGTGGGCCGCGATGCCGTCACTGATCTACGCGACAAAGTCCTCCGCATCCGGTACGACGGGCAAAGTTCGTCGGTCTGTCCGCGTCGCACTCATTTCGGACTGCGATTTGTTCTTGTTCGCTTTCACCTGCTGGGTATGCCCGAGTCCTCCCTCTGAAGTGGATTTGAACAACTAAGTGTCGTGCTACGGTGTGCGGCGTGAAGGTGTGGCAAGTGGTATGAATGCATATGTCACGTGACCCCGGATGTTTGGCAACGACGCGTGGGTTCTACTCCCCAACTTCTCCAGATCTATTTACTCGATGATCATACATATCCGGGCCAGACCTTTCCTCTTCTTCAACGGCACCTCCGCGTCAATGACTTCCTGGAGGCCCGTATGCATGTCCACCTCCATGGGATCCCAGGCCCACTTGTCGCGCCAGAACACGATCCTGTGGCCGAAGTACATGACGAGGAAGATGGGGATGCCGATGTAGTTCGTCAGGAAGGAGCTGGCTGACCATTTGCTAGGGAAGAAGCAGGTGAAGCCATTGATGAGGCAGAGGAACGTGAATGACACCATGGCGATCCACGCTCCGTACGGTTGGATCCAGTTGCGATAGACTGGCTGGATGTTCTGCGCGGCGGACGCCTTTCGGAACCGGAGATATATAATCATGCAGCAAATCCAAGAAGTCATGCCCCATGTATTTGTTAGCGATACAAACCAGTTGAACACGGTGGAGCCGTCGTCGGCGACGTTCAAGTACGCCAGGCCGCAGAAGAGGGAGGACGCGGCGACCGCCATGCTGAAAAACATTCATTAGCGTGGATCTAGAGTTGGGGGCGCGAATACCAAAAAGAGGGAAGAGGCAAGAGCACTCACTATGGCACACCCCAACGGTTGCAGCGTTTGAAGACTCGCGGAGCGGATCCTTGCACCGCCAAGGAGTAGAGTGCGCGCGAGGAGATGTACAAGAACGAATTGCCGGACGACCACGCCGAAATCAGGATAACCGCGTTGACGATGGAGGGGAGCGTGGAAATACCCGCGTTTGCGACAGCCACAACGTAGGGGGAAGATCCGGCTCCAGCTCCGCCGTTGGTCAGTCGTTCATCATTGCTCGGGCAGGTTACGCCAATGGCGAGCACGCCCAGGACATAAAATATGACGAGTCGGTAGAAGTAGCGTCTCGAGGCGATGGGAAGGTTGCGTCGTGGCGATTCCATCTCCCCGCCCGTAACGACCAGAAGCTCTGGCGCAAAGGTGAAGGGGAAGACCGATAAAACAACCGTTTGCCAGAAAGAGATGAAGCGCCCGGTGTCACCTCCGACGATGTAAGGATGTGCTGCGCCAGGGTCGTTCCAGTACCGGAAGCCTAGGCGGTCGTGGGAGGGCCCACCGCCCCAGAAGAGAATGAAGCTTAGAAGGAGCAGGCCGACCATCAGGATGACCTTCGTGCCTGCGAACCAGAATTCGGTTTCGCCGTAGAATCTGACGGGCAAGAAGTTGAGGGCGATAATCACCACCAGCATAATTGTCATCCAGACGGCAATGTTGACGTCGTTAGGCCAGTAATTGATGACGAGACCTGCCGCTGTGATTTCGTATGGAACCAAGATACCCAACGCGTACCAGTAAAGGTAGCCCAGAGCAAATCCCATGGACCGAGAAACGTAGCGATAACCGTAGAAGGACATTGTGCCGCCGTGGACCGGAAGATAGGCGGCCACTTCAGTAACGGCGGTCACAACGCAGTAGACCAGGAACGTCATCAACAGATAGGCGACCAGAATGAACGCTGGGCCACCGACGGCGAGAGTCTGGCCAGAACCGACAAAGAGACTAAGCGGGAGAATTGTTAGTTGCGTCCGAAAGTCTCCATGAAGCCGAAGGCGCGGAAAGGAAAACTGCGACGTACCCAGTACCTATCGTTCCGCCCAGGGCGATCATCTGAGCATGTCTGCTCTTCAGACCACGTTGAGTGATGTTATAGCGCTCATCGAGCAGATCTGCGGCGATGATTGACTCCACGACAGACGTCTTCCGGCCGGTTATTGAGTGTTTACGGTCATGCTCGTCGACGGAAGTTCGGCTTTTGATGGGCTCGATGCCCTTCTCCGGGTCGGTGTAGTCTTTCTCGGCCATGGCGACAACGATACTGTCTGCCTGGTAGATTGTTATCGCAGTGGGAGCTGGCCCGCTCAAGGCGATGCTTGAGAACGATGGACTTGGTTGCGAAAGGGCGACCAAAGCAGGTGGGAGGAGGGAGGCGGCCGGGACATGGTCAAAGACGAGGGTGAGAAGGATCTCTTATACAACAACTCAGTCAATGGACCTTCAGCGCGCAAGCAGCAATGCAACGGACAAGGCTCGAGCTGACTGCCAGGTGGGGTGGGATCAGAATAGTGCAGGACTGTAAGTGGCTATTGATAAGGTAGTGTGTGAAGGGGCGGGCGAAGGCGAGGTGTAAGACTCTTGCTGGCTGCTCTTGGCTGCAACCCAGCAACTCGCCCTTGGCCACCCGCCATCGAAGCTCCTAGGCCTGCTTCCGCTGCATAGTGTACAGTATCTTTCCGCAGGGGTCATGGATCTCACCCTCTCCCCATTGGACCCTGGTCTCTCCATTGCCGACGGGACCTGATATCCTCACACGGATGCCCAGCCAGCCCAGCAAAGAGGCTGCGATAAGCATCGATCGAAGCGTTGATGTCGTCTTGACCAATGTCTTGACACCTGCTCGATTCATCGAAGCCGTGTGGGATGGGCTTGCTCAAGCTTTAGCAGCGTCGAGTACATTGCGTACACCGACGCCTCAACCAGCGCCGCGTGCAATTGCCATTCGTGCCTGCCATTCTCTCCCGATGGTAATCGCAATCATGGACGTTGCCCGACGATCGACCGTCTGCGGCATTATTATTGACCATGATTCCAAGAATTGCTATCCCTTCGACGCCGAAGCGAGATGCGGTCTTGAGCACCAGTTTGCTGATGCTGCATGGTTGCAACGAGCTATTTACCCCGACTGCATGCCTGATGGCCACGCCGCGCCACGTGCCGAGGCCCTGAAACTGCAAGCATCGTCCCGGCGAAATGGGTATGGGTACGGGTATGCGTCTGTCTTGGCCACGGCCCTCAAGAGCAGGCAGGAACTCATCCTCTTGAGCGCCTGAGAAGTGCTGATCTGATAGGCGAACCTCCGATCCTACCTATCTCAGGCACAAACCCAGCCGACACGTATCTGCCTTGCCCCACGCTTCCCGAACTCAAACGCTCCTCCAGCCCAGAGGAGAAATTGTCCCCATGCACGTCGGCATTTCCCAGTGATGCTCTCCACGATATTGGTAGGGCGCTGGATATGTGCGTCACTGTTCTCGACTGTTTCAAGATTATCCACCTCAAGATAACAAGATTGTGGCTTGCGGAGCGGACATGTCCAGGCTTCTAGACCAAACGTTATTTGCGCCTGGCTTCCCCAGTTTGCCCAGCCTAATCTACACGTCCATCAAGCGGAGATATGGGCCTGCGGTGTTGACACGGAAGAGCTCCGGGCCACAAATTTATGAAGGAGTACTACAAATGATGATCCAGAGGACACGCGAAGCCAGCACCGTCGCGGTCGGTGAATCAATCGAGGTAGAATGTTGCCCTCACTCGCCAGCTTTAGGATGTATCAGCGGTTGGTGGGCGAGCCGGACATGCCCGCAGACGTCGAGGGTGCAAGGCTCAACGCTCGCCGCTGCATTGCTTCTGTGAACGACACGCATTTTTCTCACTGTCGCGTTTGCCCTTCATTAACCCGCCTAGTCTCAAGCATATACTATAACAAATACCAGATCCAAGGTGAATGCTGGAGACTGAGGCACATGAGAAGATTGTCTGAAGATTGCGAACATTGAGACCGAAGGCAGCGTTGATCAACGAAATGCCCATCAGCTTGTGGGTCGTGCTGGCCTTTATAATTTATGCGGTGACTCGTTCTTCCTCACGTGCTGCAAAGCTCAGGAAAGTCCCCGGCACATGGCTTCACGCGACGACGAGGTTCAGACTGGCTTGGGATGCGTGGCACGCTCGCTCAGTTCATGCTATCCACAGCTTGCACAAAACATACGGCCCAGTTGTTCGCATCGGACCGAATGAAATCTCATTCAACAGTCTGTCTGCGCTGAGGACAATATATGGCGCTGGCAGCGGCTTCGAACGAACCGACTTCTATCGAATGTTCGATGCCTATGGCCGACCGAATCTGTTCACGTTTGCCTCGGGCCAGCTCCATCGCGAACGAAAGAAGCTGGTCAGCCACATCTATGCAAATCAGACAGTTCTGTCGCCTCACTTCTCGAGCCTGGTGAAGACTAAGGTGGTCGCCTACCTCAACCTACTTGAGCGAGAGCCGGAGCTGGGCAGCGAGATATTCTCCAGTCTGCATTACTTCTCCTTGGACGCAATATCAGAGTTCGTCTATGGACCTAAATATGGAGGCACGACTGCTCTGGCAGGATCCGAGCAGTCAAGGGAGTTGATCCAAGACATACTCAATCCAGCCCGACGGCGATTGGCATGGTTCGTCGTTCACTTTCCTGCTTACGCTAAGTGGATCACGACCCGCAGCGGTATCCTGGAGAGACTGCTTACGTCGATGGGTTTGATGCCGATGCGGAAGCCTTTCACGTATTCTGGCATCCGTCAGCATGCGTTGGAAGCCTTCCGCAGCTTCAAAAATGCTCCGAGCGAAGACAAGGCCAAGGGCGCAGAATCAACCGTCATTGGGCGCTTGTTCAGGGTACAGAAGGAGGCAAACCTGTCCGATTTGGACATCGCTTCTGAATGTGCTGACCATTTGTTGGCAGGAATCGACACCACTTCAGACTCCCTGATGTTCATGATCTGGGCCCTTTCCTTGCCTCAGCACAAGGAATACCAAGACAGGTTGAGGGACGAGTTGTCGCAGATCTCCGTGGACAGCCAAGGGCTACCTGAGCCGAAGGATCTAACTCATCTGCCCTATCTGAATGCAGTCGTCCGGGAATCTCTTAGGCTGTACGCACCCTTGCCTACCTTCGAGCCTCGCTCCGCGCCCGTCGATACTGTAGTTGATGGCTACGAGATCCCTGCGGGCACGGTTGTGGGCATGTCACCATTCTGCCTCCACCGAGAAGAAACTGTGTATCCTTCCGCCTTGACTTTCAGACCGGAGCGGTGGCTGGCTGATTGTGGCACCCTCATCCCTGAATCGGATCCCAGGAACCGATCCTTCTGGGCTTTCTCCAGCGGCGCACGCATGTGTATTGGGATGCATCTGGCAAACGCGGAAATGCTTACCTTACTGGCCGCGTTGTACCGGAAGTACAAGACATCTGCAAAACACCCAGACACGACTCCAGGTATTACAAGCCGATTCGAGGTTTTCTTCGATGAGACAATGCCGAAGATGGTGGAACACGAGTGTCACATCAGCTTCACGACGCTTGACGAAAGTGGTTGACACTTGACGGACGGCCAGCAACTGGCTGATGGTCACACTTCTCCTGAATCGGGAGAGGGCAGATTGATAAAGTCGCGAACAGAAGATCTAAAACACGCGGCAAGGCGCGTACCGTGCCAGACGGGAATCCAATATGTATGCGCGCAGCCGTACCCAAAACTGGCTGATTTGACAAGGGGCTGCCGACTCAGAACACCCGGGTTACACCAGAGGATTTGGCCGGAAGCACCTGCGAGGTTTTGTACCTGCTCCTGATATGAAGTGGCCGGAGGTGCGGCAGAAATTCTGTCCCAAGATAACACAACAGTTGACACTGAGTTGATACCCACGTGCGGTCGAGGCTCCTGCCAATTTTATTTGACAACCTTCAAAAAATCTCTCTCCCCGTTGCTGGGACGTGTCTCTTTGCTTGTCTACTTCCTCCCCCATTTCTTGATCCGACAGTACAGAACTGCTGGCAAGATGTGTATTACGGAGGTTTGGACCTACCGCGAGTGCGGCTGTTTCTACAATCATTGCGTGCTCTGCCGGTCTTATCGAAATCAGTCCTCCCCTTTTCTTGCCTCAAACGTACAATACCCACTGCGCCGATGGCTTCAAGAAACGGGAGTCAACACCGAGATGGCATACAGGCAGTTCGGAGAGCGAGCGAGGCCTACTGAACCCCAAAACTGCGCCAATCACCACACCGTGCAGAAGTCATTTCTCAACCAGATTTGCGAAGATTGTCTGCTTGCCGAGCTTGAGGCTAGGGCCAATCCTCCCTGCAATGGAGACAACGCGTATGAGAGGCCGGGCACTGTTCCAGACACTGGAGAGGGCTTTATATGGGATAGCGAGGTGAAAATCGAGATTGAGGGCCAGAATACGGTGTCTCCGACAGGCCCAGTCGTGCAGAATACTCTCCAACCTGTCGTCGAACCCCGTGACGACGGCAAGGAGATTTTCGAGAGTCAGGTTGAGATCACAATCGAGTACGAAGACCACAGTATGTTTGAAGAAGAGCTGTCTTCATCAACTTTCACAGCAACGCAACGAAATGACTGCTCGTGGACCTCTTCCGTCGGAGCATCACCACCAAGCGCATGCCACGCCAGTGTGTACGAATCTGGTTTGGCCAGCTACCGGAACAAGAGGCATCGGCGTGATTTTCAGATCAAGCTCTCTGAACTTGATGACGCTGATGACGAGTTTGAGCGCGCAGAACCATTTTCGGGCAATCCTCAACAGACCAACCGGGGACGGCCATTGACCCGGTCAGACCTGTACAAGGTTGAGAAGTGCGAGCCGCATGCAGGTGCGCCAGTCGAGTCTGTCAGCGAGCGTGCTGCTGGCCGGACTAGGTCCAGATTTCAAGGCCTCAGGTCCTTGTCCACGACATTCCTCTCTGGCAGGAGAGTCGAGGAGGCACGACCTGACGAGAACCCGCCAACTTATATCGCAAGCACTTCATCCTCTCCAGGGTCACGATTAAAGAACCCCTTCCGCGTCATTCGCAGCCGCAAAAGCTCGCCACTTATACAGGAGCCGAGTTCCCTCAGTTTCCCAGCCTCGGAAAATCCTCCAATCAATCCACGTTCGGACCACATCCCGAACTTTGAAGCACAAAAATCGCGGCCTGCTCTGCCTCGAAACTCCACCTTGAGGGATTTCACAATCTTTCTGGCTAGAGACCGCAAACACACACAGGCAGTGTGGCCGCCGTCCGACGGCACATCTCAAGCCCTAATTCAAAGCTCGAGCAGCATGGGAGAAGATAGCGAGTGCGAGGATCAAAGTACGGCCTTCTCAGGAACACAGAGATCTGATTCCCATTCTGATACTGTCTTTGAGACCGATTCCAGAGTCACCAACCTGCAAAGTGAAGCAATGCCACCAAAATACGTGGATGGAGATGCCTCGAGCTGTTGCATGATCTCAAGCATTCCGAAATCGTCGACCATGAATACCCTGCGTGCTGTCATCAATGACCTGAGCCTGGGACTTGATGCCCAAGACAGCCGTCCGTCGCAGGCTTCGATCCCACCTGACGAAAAGAGGGTAGTACAGTGTCGAATAGCTGATGTTGCCGAACTTGGTCGGATGGACACACCAGAACTGTTGGTGCACCAAGAGCACGTAGAAGGGACGGAACATTCTCCAGTCCGCCCTTCACGTCTAACTTCCTTAGAGTCGTGTGCGGGAGAAGACATGTCGTTCAATCAGTACTCAAAGCAGACGCTACGCTACACCAACTCGGATCAACGCAAGCTTTGAAACGGAGGACAGATATTCGATCTTAGATAGTCTGAGAGCAAAGAAGCTCTGCCTGTGCAAATGAGTCACGAATACTAGCCGGCACATCGAGCATGAATCCCAACCATGCAGCAGGACGGCATTGAAGCGAGATGAAACGGACATGCGCAAGGGGGCAGAACGGCAGGTTTTAAGGGGGCATACGTGGACCAATGGGAATCGGGCTGCAGCCTCACGTGACATGCGGCGAGGCTTCGATAGTTGGAGTCGGCGGTGGAGTCTCAATTAATGCACAACTCGCTGGCCAAATTTATTGTCACAAAGCCCATAGTTTCTATTTTGCAGCTGTGCCTCATCCTTAACGATCGCCTTCAGTCGAGGTCGCTGGCTGTTTGACTCGCGAGCTACTGTTTGTGTCTGCCATCCCTCCCCGAGGCCGCACCCATCTGCCGCTGTATTTAATCCCGGCTTGGACCCAACAATCCGGCCTCGCAGCAAACACGCGCCGGTGCACATTCCAGTCCTCCATCAACATTTTGTGATCGCGGCGACCGACTGCCCCCATTTGTGTATGCCATAGGCCGCTATCCATCATCATGTCCGTTCTCCCTGCCGAGGTGCAGGGAGCCTTGACCCAGCTCCTCCAAGCCCTCCAATCGCCCGACAACACTCTCCGCAGTCAAGCCGAGGAACAACTCAACAATGACTGGACTCCCAATCGCCCGGAGGTGTTGTTGATGGGGCTGGCCGAGCAACTACAGGTCGCGGAGAACCCATCGGTATGTCAGAAGATATTGTGGTGGGGAGGATGCTGAGAGATACCGCCAGACACGATCATTTGCCGCGGTTCTGTTCCGCAAACAAGCCTCGAAGCAGCGAAAAATTCCTCCCGGTAACGAGTCGAAAGAACTCTTCTGGACGCTCAGCGGGGAGGCCAAGGGTGCCATCCGGTCAAAATTACTTGAAGGACTGGCAAGGGAACAGGTCAGTCCAGTGAGGAACAAGATCGGAGATGCAATCGCAGAGATCGCCCGACAGTATGTCGAGTCTGGTAAGCGCTCTGTCACTACCAGTCTCCGCTCTGGCTAATGCAGCACAAAGGCGAGAATGAGACGTGGGTCGAGCTGCTCCATGCGCTGTTCCAAGCCAGTCAGTCCTCCGAGCCCGGGATGCGCGAGTGCGCATTTCGAATATTCGCAACAACTCCCGGCGTCATCGAGCGAGAACACGAGGGCGTGGTGCAAGAGGTGTTCCTCAAGGGTTTCAAAGACAACTCAGTCGACGTAAGATTCACGACCCAAGCATTTTAAGTGCGATATACTCACTTCTCCAGGTCCGACTGTCTGCCACCGAAGCATTTACTGCCTTCTTCCACTCCATCAAGAAGAAGACACAGCCAAAGTACTACTCTCTGGTCCCCGAAATCCTCAATATTCTGCCCCCCCTGAAGGAAGCTGGAGATACGGACAATCTCTCGAGGGCCTTGGTGGTCCTCATCGAACTCGCCGAAATATGCCCCAAGATGTTCAAAGCTTTGTTCAACAACCTCGTCAAATTCAGCGTTTCGGTCATCCAGGACAAAGAACTGGGCGATCAGACACGCCAGAACGGGTTGGAGCTGATGGCCACTTTCGCCGAATGGGCCCCTGCCATGTGCAAGAAGGATCCTTCCTACACCACCGATATGGTCACACAATGCCTCAGCTTGATGACCGACATAGGCACCGACGACGACGATGCTGCAGAGTGGAACGCCACCGAAGATCTCGACGGGGAGGACCAAGAAATGAACCACGTGGCCGGCGAGCAAACCATGGATCGGCTGGCAAACAAGCTTGGGGGACAGATCATGCTTCCTGCGACCTTCACCTGGCTGCCGAGGATGATGCATTCTGCCTCATGGAGAGATCGACATGCGGCTCTGATGGCCATCTCCGCCATCTCAGAAGGTTGTCGAGACCTCATGATTGGCGAGCTTGACAAAGTTCTCGAACTTGTGGTCCCATCGTTGAGAGATCCTCATCCCCGAGTCAGGTTTGCGGGATGTAACGCTCTGGGCCAGATGAGCACCGACTTTGCAGGACCTATGCAAGAAAAGTACCACCAGGTGGTCCTGACCAACATCATCCCCGTGCTCGAGGCACCTGAGCCTCGTGTTCAGGCTCACGCCGCCGCAGCGCTCGTCAACTTCTGCGAGGAGGCAGAAAAGTCGATACTGGAACCTTATCTCGACCAACTACTCAGTCACCTCCTGCAACTGCTACAGTCCCCTAAGCGATATGTCCAGGAACAAGCACTATCGACGATAGCCACCATTGCCGATTCAGCTGAAAGCGCTTTTGTCCGGTACTACGACACCTTGATGCCCCTTCTCTTCAACGTCCTGCGATCGGAGCAATCGAAAGAGTATCGTCTGTTGCGTGCCAAAGCAATGGAATGCGCCACACTCATCGCACTGGCCGTCGGCAAGGAGAAGATGGACCAAGACGGCATCACGCTGGTCCAGATCCTGGGCAACATTCAGCAGAACATTGCTGATGACGATGATCCGCAATCACAATACTTGCTCCACTGCTGGGGACGAATGTGCAGAGTCTTGGGAAGTGATTTTGTGCCATACCTTCCAGGTGTCATGCCTCCTCTGCTCGAGCTCGCCGCCGCAAAGGCTGATATCCAATTGATCGACAGCGAGGATGAGGCGATAGATGAAGAAGGCTGGGAGTTGGTCCCTCTGAAAGGCAAGGTGATTGGCATCAAAACATCAACCCTGGAGGACAAGAACACCTCGATCGAACTCATCACAATCTACGCCCAGATCTTGGAGGCGGACTTTGAACCCTACGTGGCTGATATTACCGAGCGGATCGCTCTGCCTGGCCTTGCATTCTTCTTCCACGACCCTGTCCGAGTCTCTTGCGCCAAGCTCGTCCCTCAACTGCTCAACTCGATCAAGAAACGCTACGGTGAACAATCACCACAACTCCAGGAGATATGGGCGAAATGCTGTCCCAAGGAGATCGAGATCCTCAGCGCAGAACCCTCCATCGACACCCTAGCAGAAATGTACCAATGTTTTTACGAGAGCGTCGAGGTTGTAGGCAAAGGATGCCTCACGCAAGACAACATGGACAAATTCGTCGAGTCGGTGCAATCCACGCTGGAAGAGTTCCAGAAGCGCGTGCAAGAACGGGCGGAGGAGAGAGCCGCCGACGCGGCGGCAAACCAGGGCGCCGCAGATGCCGACGAGGACGATTCCCTCTCCATTCAATATGCCATCGAGGACGACCAGACCCTCCTCTCCGATATGAACAAAGCTTTCCACACGGTGTTCAAGAACATGGGCGTCGCATTCCTCCCCACATGGCAGCGACTGATGCCCTTTTATGACGGGTTCGCCACCTCCCCGGACCCCATGCAACGCCAATGGGCGATCTGCATCTTTGATGATGTCCTTGAATTCTGCGGTCCGCAGTCATACCAGTACTCGGAGCATATCATCAACCCGCTCATCAACGGCATGCGCGACGAGAATGCCAACAACAGACAAGCAGCGGCCTATGGGGTCGGTGTCGCGGCTCAAAAGGGCGGAGAGCAATGGAGCGATTTTGTCGCCGCCTCCATCGACACGCTTCTCCAAGTCACGCGCGTCCCTAATGCGCGGAGCGACGATGAAGTCTTTGCGACGGAGAATGCATGTGCCGCGGTGGCGAAGATCCTGCACTTCAATGCCTCTAAGGTGGTCAACCCGCAGGGAATAGTGGAGCAATGGATCGATTCGCTACCCGTGGTGAATGATGAGGAGGCAGCGCCATATGCGTACAGTTTCGTCGCGCAGTTGATTGATCAGTAAGTACACCGCCTTGTAGCATGAGACGATGTTCTGCGGTCACTAACAATCCCATCACAGACAAAATCCCGCAGTCTTTACGAAGGCAGCACAAGTGTTTCATCACATTGCACTTGCGCTTGAGGCCGAGATGATCCAAGGCGCGACGGCCAAGAAGATTGTCGAGAGTGCGAAGGTGCTAGTGGGCAAGACGGGGATCAACGCCGAGCAGACGCTACAGGGGTTGAGTGAGGACGGGCAGAGGACTGTGAGGAGTTATTTCTCATAATACCGTTTGACTACCTGGGATTGGAGATGCAGCAGCAGACAGATAGAGATACAGTGGACTAGCTATCATCCAAACTTTCGAGATTGTCTTTCTTGAGGGCTTGTTCCCTGTCGATTGTCGACCATCAACTTTGAGAACCGCGAAGCTAAATCGAAGGGAGTCAAGGTGTCCATGTCAGAGCGATTGATGCGGTGATATGCACAATCCTTCGGCCTGTTCAGTACAGTCTCTTCTGGCTTATACGCGAGCGAGGGAGCGAGTAACTTGGGATGGGAGGGGCATAGGAGAGGATGTGATGGGATGTGATGTGACGGGAATATATACACAGAAGGCAGACAATAAGACGGGGGCGGGCAGGCTTCGACGGAATCAACTGGAATCAACGCAATCAAACGCAGTCACCGTCGCAGTCAGAGGAGTGTACCTATGTAATCTAGTTCGTTCTCCTTCTCTGTACCTCGTGCTCGTACTCGGTATTAATCCATCAACATCTATTCCAGTGTAATTAACCATACATCCACGCGCATGAGGACTCGTTAGGTGGTCCTGGTACTAGCCGTGCTTCAGAAACACACACACACACATACACACAC